>SNQJ01S0108157.1:0-29499 GCA_010110895.2 Picea sitchensis
TGAGGCAACTCGGCTTCACGATCTCGATCTACAACAGGAGCGGGTCTTCAAACAGGCTCTGATACCATGTTCGACAACACAGGTATTCCAACAGAGGATGAACACCTTCAGTAACCACTCACATAACCAGATCAAAGATCAAGACACCGATGTTTTCATGTGGTAAAACCCCTACGGGGAAACATCCACAGCCCCAGCTAACGCGGCCACTTGGAGCAGTTTATTAATGCAAAGAAAAAAATTACAGAGAGATTTTACAAGAGAGTTTCTCACAATCGATCATCGTTAAATGACCCTCCATGCTCTTTAAATAGAAATCATGGACCAATCAGGTGTTAATCCACGGATCAATGGCCTTTAATATCGAGGAGAGTATGAACCGTCGGATCACTCTATGTCGGGAACATATCGTGACCGTCGGATTGCCTAACTACAAATGCATACTAGTGCATACTAAAGAAACACACTTTTATCTAACGACATATTAGACCAAGTATATCTTAACTAACTCCTAAGTGTCTAAATATCCTAACACATTTGTCACAAACTTAACTAACACTTAGTAGATTATGTTTTAGACCATCTACAAAAAGCACATCTTGAGATTTTCCTTTGCCATTACTCAGGCTTACCATTCCTTTACCTTTTATTTTTCCTGGTGCATCGTTTCCAAAAGTTACATTATCTTATTTTTTTTCACTTAGAGTTAGAAACTTACTTTTATCTCCAGTCATATGTTTGGAACATACACTATCAATATACCAGGGATTCTTTTGTCTTTGGTCTGATAACACTAATCCACACTGCTCATCTTCTTTCTTCTTCCAAACCCTAAAATTTTCAGCAACAGGATTCAGATATGGCTTATAGTTCCTTAAGTGACAGTCTGGATATTTATGTCCATAATTATGGCATTTGTAACATTCTGGTTCACTGAATAACAGATCATAACGATTTTTGTGCTCATAATTGTTGTTAAGTTTTACCTGCATCCTTATTCCAGTCATCACATGATTTATAGTCTGTGATTGTTTGTTGCTTGGTTGTCTCAATCTTTGTGGTGGAAGATAATTACTCCTTGAATAACTTGATTGCTCATATCTAAATCTTAAAGAACAAGTTATAGATTTGTGATCAAAGTTAGAACAGAAAAAACAATATCCATAGAAAAAGATTGTCTTCTTTGAGTGGGTCGATTTCTTCCATGATGATAGTTTCTCTGATCTACAAATTCGGTTCTGGTACCTTTTATTTCATTCCTTCTTGGTGGCTGATTTTCTTTCTTTGTTTCTACAGAGTGGTTGTTGTCAATGATTGTAGATTTGACAAACTTGATGGGTTATGTATTACTTGGATGATCACTACTTGATCTTTCTTCATAGACCAAGCCATCTTTCAACTTTGGATTCCTTTGCTGATTTAGAATGGAATTTAATTCTTTTGATGCTTTAATACTTGACAAATTTTGGTGATACAATGCCTTGAACTTCTCCATTTCTTTTCTGGTTTTTACTATCTCTTCTTCTAAGGCTTCACACCTTGCTTTCTTCTCTAATAATTTTTGTTTAAGAATGTCTTCTATTTTATTTGCCTCTTCTAACTCTACTTTTAGTAGAGCAAAGTCTTCATCAGGTTTTTTATCATTCATTTTAAACTACATCAACAACCATTTCTGTTTTCTCTTCTTATATATGAGTTTGTAAAATTATTCCAAAGCACTGATTAATTCACCTTCCATATCCACCACAGCTTCTTCATCATCCATTTCACTTCCTAAATGTTCATCATCAAGATATCCCATAGACATAAGCATAAAATCATTCACTTTTTCTTCACAGGATGAATCACTATCTATGTCTTCTGAGGAGTCTTCATTGTTTGCACGCAAACTTTTCTTTTTACTATATTTCTTAAATTTGTATTTATTTTCATCATCAGAGTTCTGATCCTTTTTCTGGTGAGGACACTTAGATGCAAATTGACCTGTCTTACCACAGTTAAACATTTGAAAGGGATCCTACCATGATATTTTCCTGATCCTTTATTTAACCTTCTCACAAATTTTGCCTCAATATCATATAATTCTGAATCAATATTTGTGTCTTCTTTAAAGTATGCTTCTCTAGTAATGGATTTATATTTTCTAATTCTCATTTCATATGCAGTTAGAGTTCATAGGAGTTGATCAATGGACAGATTTTTAAGATCATTTAATTCTTCTATTGCAGAGACTTTTGGGTTAAATTTATCAAGCAAAGATCTTAAAATCTTCTGATCTAAAAATGACTCTTCAATTTTCTCACCAACACCCTTCATGGAATTCACAAGCTCTTCAAATCTTAAAAAATATGTGTTGACTGTTTCATCTTGATTCATCTTTAGTTGTTCAAATTTCAATCTATATGTTTGAAGTTTGGCATCTTTTACTTTCTCATTTCCTTCATAACTATTAATAATTTTATCCCACATTTCTTTGGTAGTTTGAATATGCTTCACCTTTACAAACTCATATTCTACAATTCCATTCAAGATATCATTCATTCCCTTAGCATTAAAGATAAATTCTAACTTATCATCCTTGGAAGCTAGCACAATAGGCTTTATGTATCCAATCTCTACTACATCCAAAACATCAACACCTAAGGCCATTAAGTATGTTCTCATTCTAATCTTCCAGAAGGAAACGTTTGTTCCATCAAAGAGAGGAGGCTTATTGGCTGAAGTCCCTTCATGAATTTTCATGTTTAAGATTATAGATCTACCTTTAAAAAAAGGAACCGGCTCTGATAACAATTGTTGAAAATACTAAGACAACTAAGAGTGGGGGGTGAATCAGTTGTTATTGTGCTTAAACAATATATGACTATTCAAAAAAAAGTTAAGCTCTTCCAAGTGACCATCAATATTATACAACATATGAACAACATGAGTAATGAACATCAGTCACACATAAGATATACATAGAAATAGACTTTCACGAGGAAACCTATAAAGGGAGAAAAACTCTTCTTCTTCGAATGATAGACCGTCTTTTAAGTTCTGTACATCATCTATGTTTGAGCACCAACTCAAAGTGAGGCTACTCCCTATGTTTTACAAGCTCCAACTTGTTGAGAGCACCAACTCTCTGGTTTCTCTAGAACCCACTAGAAGGAAGCACCAAATCCTTGAGTGTTCCAGCATGAACTGGATGGAAGCACCTCCTTCCACTTATACAAGAACCAACTTGTATACAAAAAACTCTGTGTTTTCCCAAGAACCACCTTGCCACCCTGTTTTTCTAGCCACAACCAGATGAAAGCTCCAGTTTTCAGTATTCAAGCACAAAGTTGAATAATAGAGGAATACAGTCCTCCCTAGCACCACCCTACCTCCCTTATTAATAATAAATGATTGAATAACAAAAAATACAGGTGTCTTACTTATTACCCCTTCTTCTCTGATTCTATCTATTCTATAATTATTCTCTTCTTTTATCTGTTCTGCAATTCTTCTCTGCTTCTATCTGTTCTGCAATTCTTCTCTTCTTCAAACTGTTCTACAATTCTTCTCTTCCTTCTGTTTGTTCAACATCTCTGAGTTTTATATCACACTATGCATACTGTAATTTTACCTTTCTTACAGTTCAACTCATTTTTCCAATTCGAATAGCCAACCTATCATAGTCATTGTGATTCCATTTTATCCTATACCACCTATTCAGTTACACCTTGAATCTCCAAGAAAAAACCTCAACAAATGAATCGCCAAACGTCCAATAACTATGGTTCAGTTCTACTAACTGGATTGTAACTGATCAATTAACTGTGAAGTGAAACAATATCCCTTCGATCATATTCCCAATTAATCAACACCATTGGATTAATTATGCAGGGTCTCGCATTTATCTCATATGCCCACTAGCTGTGACCGAATTCTAAGCATAATTGATTTCACCATTTCACATTTTGGCATTATTGATTTCGCGATCACCAAAATAGAGCTTAGCTGCACTAACTCCTCCCTCCAATGCTCGACGATGTGACCATGCGCTATGACCACTCACCAAACAAACAAGCTCTTCATGATTTCGCACTTTTGTCATGAGTCTCATTGACTCCTCCAACTCCCGGTATCCGAAACTCTGAAATGGACGCAGATCAATAGTCCACGCTCTCCCTTTGATCAATGACTCAGATTAAATCATGGTTTCACATTTCAAAATTTCAAAGGATAGAGCACCTCCTTCCTTTGACTTTCCAATCAGCAAAAAGATTGCCTCTCACCATGTGTAGTCTACATCCAACTATCCACGACCCTCGATCCAAGGGTTCAGATCAATCCTCGATCTTACGGCCCAGATCATTTCGGGATATCGCATATCGCGAGTTCCCACACCATGCTCTATTGACTCCTCCAATGTGTAAGTCCATGAAATTCTAGTCACTCACCACGTGTCCTTCTTGAATATGGACAATCCTACTTCTTTCTGGACTTTGTAAGCCCGCTTCATCTTGCATGTAAAGATTGTGCTCCTTCTTCTGGATCGGACGACGATTGGTCTTCAGGATCAGATATAACACCTAAGATCCATTCTCTTCTACTTTTCACTCCTCCTATCTGAATTCATATCTAACGATCATCAGGAATTCTAAATGGGATCGAACGATCATTGTTTCTCTTCACTATTGATCATTTCCATGCCATTATCATTGCGTTGTTGATCGTGTTGATCTGTGCCATCAATGAAAAACATACACATGTTTTGTTTTGTCTGTAAGTATGCCAACACAAGTGTGCAGTACGTCGATAGCCCCACCGGAGGAAAGAGTAAGAAGAGAGAGAATGATGATGAAAACTGTAGAAAACATCAAAATGTTGGAGGAATAATGCAAAAAACTCTGCAAGGAAAGTGAGAAAATGTGGACAGATATGGTTGAAGATCCAAATATGAAGGTCATGGAAGAAAAATTAATGGAAGCACAAGAAAAGGCCCAAAAATATTCAGAGAGAATAAACGCCCTTACCTGAGTTGAATGAATGATGGTCATATTGGCACAGAGTCAGTCATACGTGGAAGTTGAAAAGATGCAGGATCAACATAAGATACTTCAGCAACAGTTAGGACCACTACAAGAAGAATCATTGAAGTTGATAGGAGAACTTCCAACTGCATAGGGCAAGGAGAAACAAGAAGCACATGAAACAAAAGAATATTTTACATCCCTAACTAGGCAGGGTGTAGAATAAATTGTGGAAACTGAGGCAACAATACTAAAGGAATTTGAGGGGGATAAGGAATACTCCCAAAATTTCATCGAAGCATGGAAGAGATAGAAACATGTCTAAGTGGCTCAAGACGAGCCATAGGTGAGTGTTGGGGGCCTGCTAGATAGGAAATGTGGAAATGATATTCATGAAAATACTAAGTATGGAAGATGTGTGCAAAAGAAGAAGAAGAAAGAATAAAATAAAGGATTGGAGTGCGTAGTTGAGGCAAATCTAAGCTTGAGATTTCACAGTTGAGGTGCATTCAGGATGATAGTGTGAAGCAAGAAGAATAAATCAGAATAATGAATCAAAGAATAAAGTAAGAGAAGGAAAAAAAATAAAAGGAAGTATGAAAACCCGACGTGCTAAAGATATAATGATGTGTAAAAGAAGGAAAAACATTAGTCAGAGTGCAAAAGCAACATGCATATGGAAAATCAAGAAAACAAAGATCAATCAGTGAGTCAACTTGAGTTATCATAAGTTGTAATAGGGTTTTGGGGTAATAAGAGTAGGGTTTCAAGCCCTAGAATTCATGTATAAATATGTACTGGGTTGGGAGAATAGGGGTTCTTCTCTTTTAGTTCTAATGATTCAAGAGTTTTGTAGAGTTATATTTGAGAGAAGAGTCTATGTTTGAGTGTTAAGGAGATATTGAAGGGACAGAGAGATGCTTTCACTACAGAGTGGATAGGATAGATAAAGGAAAAGATAGCATGATGTATCTTTGTAAGCGCAGTGTGCAAGCCTAAGACAATTACGCAAAGCATAATAAAGAAGCTAGCCATTGTGGTTGTAGCCCAAAGTTGGGTGAACCACATTAACTACTGTGTTTATTTATATTTTATGTGATTGATCATGGATACTTTTTTGATGCATGTTAGACTAGATTTATATTCTGTGTGATCATTGCACAATAATTTATGTATGTTACAGTACTTGGTTTATGCAAAAATCTAAAGTATAATGGGAATACATAATTGACTGCACTAAGTAACCTAAATACATAATAACACACACATAACATATAGGTAAGAATAAATAGGATGATTACCTCCCATTCCCTCACTACTGCAGAAATGTGGTTCCTATAGCCCCAATAGACACCTCGGGTGAGACTTCACTTACATGCAGGTGATATCGAAATGGTTGGTGTCTGAAGGGTTTTGTTAGTCAAAATAAATCAAACCTATGGACATAAAACTACGTGAATCCAAACATCTATTAGGGTCTTACTTGTATTTATATACTCGCATAATACCGTTGGAATATTTAAGTCCAGTCATCCCAAATTTCATTACAAACTTTTGTCAACACATGTTCCAAAATATTATTGAATCCTTTGACTATTCCATTTTCCTGATGGTGATATCGGGTGCTCTTCTGATGATGAATTTGAAACTCCTCTGTTAATGCAGAAATATTCCCATTCAGGAAATGAGTTCCCTGATCACTCATAAGTATGCTTGGGAATCCAAACCTGGTAACTACATTTTCAAACAAAAATCATGCAGCTTTTGCTGCACTGCAATCCCTAACTAGATCTGCCTCAACCCATCTTGTGCCTAGCTCCCGACCTCTTAGCTAGTGGATTAATCATCCCAACAAATCCCACTTCCCATTTTTCAAATTCTTGTAACGTTACTTGTGGTACCAAGGGAATTTCATCTCTCCTAGAGGGCTTCCCAAGTCTCTAACAAACGTCACAATGTCACAACTCTATAAAAATATTCTAAGTTGTTCCCTTTCCTATATAGTGACCTCTCGCAACCCCTTCATGTGCCCGTAACAATATCATATTTCTTTCATGCTCCAATATGAAACATTTCAAAATATTGTCTGCGCCAAAATTTTACAAATTTCCTGTTCTTGGCTAGTAGTTTATTGCCTTGACTACTTTTTTCTTCTTCTATGCCACTGTAAAGTCTAATGGGGCTATTCTTGTACTTAATAACTGGACTATGTCTAAAAATTAGTCTTCTACCATATGAACAAAAAATAAGTGTGTCTAGTAAATTGTCATCCAAGTTTCCCGCATCTTCACCTGGAAATATGCACAATAAGTGATCTGGTCCTAAATTAAGTTTCCCTGGTTTGACAATCACCTCAAATTCATATTCCTGGAACAAAAATAACCATATATAGACTCTCCCCCCCAACACTAGCTTGTTCAGTAGGTATCTCAGTGTAGAGTGGTCTATATACATCTTGAAGTGAGATCCAAGAAAATAATGTTTGAATGTTTGTAAGACATACACCACTGTAAAACCTTCTCATTCCTTCGTATTATAGTTTTGTTCTTTGGATGACAACTTTCTACTTTCAAACACAATGGGGTGATCGATATCTCTTTGTCCATTCATCTAAGTATACTTCTAATAACTTATGGATGAACTCTTTGAAATATGAAACAACTACTCTAGAAAATATTGTTGGTGAATTAGTCAACCAAAATGACATAATTGTGTACTAGTAAAAACCCCATTCTATCACAAAGGTCATCTTATATCAGTCTTATTACGCAATCTTGATCTAGTGGTATCCTGAGAATCCATCCATAAAATAGTAAGCCTCCTAACCCCCTACATTCTCCAACTCTTAATCTATAAATGGGGTAGGAAACAGGTCATGTAAACAAGCATCATTCAACTTTCTCAGATCGATGCATATCCCAATTCCTCATGTCTTCTTCTTTTGTACTACCATTGGGATAATCCACTCTGATTCTTCAATGGGTTCTATAATTCCAACCTATAACATCCTCTCTATATATGATTTTACTTGTTATTTATATTTTGGATTCATTATATATGGTCTCCGTCACACGGGCTTGGCATCAAGATTCAACAAAATATTCATCTCTCCTAATTCTCCAGCAATTCCCTTCATCTCTGAAAAAATAGTCAGAAATGAGTCTTGATACTTGCACAGTAATTCATCAATCTTCTCAATTTGTTTCTTCTCTCCAGGAGTCTCATATGTTAGCATATTTAGGCTTATCTTATGTTCCAATATTTACTTTTTATGTCTTCAATGGCTTGGCATACACTGCAGATTCCAGCTTCGGTCCTTCTACTATGCACTCCCCTTTAGTTTTTGGTATCTGTAAATTCCTAGGGTCTTCATCCTCCAAGTCTTATTCAATGACATTATAACAGTGCAAGACATCTTCAACTATCACAGTAACTCTATGTGTAAAATACAAAGGTACGGATCCTACCAAGTCCGCTAATTCAAAAATATTATTCTTGATAACTTGCAAGACTGAAACAATCAAAAAATTATTATTTTCAAAAACGACCATTACCTTGAAGTTCCTAGTCAATTCTTCCCAATCTCTTGTCCCTCTACGCACTTCCATATCTATATACCAATTCTTTGGAATTACATCCAGAGTATGTAGAAACAAACTCATCCACTCTTTATTAGGTACTTCTCTCCATGTCGTGGTACACTTTGTAATGTGATCTTCCGAGAAAGTCAATCCAATATACTTTTGTATAGCATATTCATTCTTTGTTCTGAATCTAACTTGTAGTAACCTTTTTCACTATTCCCAATCATCTACTATGTCCTTATGTGTATCCCACCATCTCATTGTTGTCACTTTCAATGTGAAATATAAATCTAACAATCTTTGTTGATCTAGTATATGCATTTCAAACTCTTTGATAAAGTATTCTATAGGTGTTAGTCTAGCAAAATATGGTGATTCACATACCTTCGTTCCAATCCATCGTAATGTGCGAGTAATCTAAGCACATTTCCTTGTCGATACTTCATGTAGTCGATGTTTCTAATTATCTAGAGCCTCTTCCGAGTTTGATGCACTGTAACTAATACTCCTCCACCTGAGTATGCCCTCAATTGTAGGATTCACATAATTATCCATCCGCACAGTCATATTATACATATTATGAAGTTCTTTTCTCTTTGTTGGTTCTACAAATATCCTTCCTTTAGTGGGAATTAATGGTGAAATAACATTCAAGTCTTCTACCTCAAACACCATATGTCTCTTCTATAGATTGATGATGGTCTGATTATCAAATTCCCAATAGTGTTGGATAAGTGTTGCACATCAAAATTACTCACTTCAATAGTGTCATAAGTGTCCTCATTACAAGTGTTGTAAGTGTCACATCTTGTCCGCAAGTGTCACATCTTGACCATAAGTGTCGCAAACATCATACTACCATATTTCCTAAGTCGTGCCTTTAACAACATCATAAGGACACTTAAGACACCTCAAATACTGGTTTTGAAGAAGAGAAATGACTTGACAAGGAGTACAAGCCTTTTGCCACTAAAAACACTACTTAAAAAATATTTTTGGAAGGCAGCGCTCCCCTATCCATTGTCAGGGAGCACCTTCACTCCCTAGTCTTCTTTGGGGGAGTGTTGAAACACTCTGTGAACCCTTTTGGGGGAGCACTACCCTTCCTGAGCGAAGTTTGGTTTGTTGGAGGAAATCTGGAAAGAATCCCCTCAATCTCTAAAGTTGGTTCGATTCGAATATGAGTTCAAGGCATGATCTTAGGGAAGATCCACAACTGAAACAGAGGAATACTCAACTTATCCCAAATATCTCTCAAGTGGTTGGGCCTCTACAAGATTATATAAAGAGGCCTTCTCATGGTGAAAGAAACAAGAAAAGATTGGAAGTATGAAACTTATGATCTCATAGGCAACATACAATATATGGAGATTGAAAATTACAACAAACTTATGATCCCATAAGTGAGATGTCATTGAAGCATAATCAATGTAGATTACTTGAGAAAAGGGGTTGGACAAGGAGATCTTGAAGAAGTCGTTGCACCTTCATTAGAGGATTGTAAGTATTCTTCATTTGTTCTCATTAATATACATATATGCTTGGCTTGTTTCTTTCAATTTTATGTTTGTTCCACATGAACTTGTCTTCAGTAAATAGATTTGTATTTGAGCTAATCTTAGTAGAATAGGAAGCTTTTTGTATCTTTGTTTGTTCTACAGGAGCTATCGAGGAGCTTGGGATTGAAGCTCAACTTGGACTTTGCGAGGACAAACGCCATTTAAAAATGTACACTTTTCTTCTTCCTCTTCATTCACTAGATTAATTAGATCTAAAAGGATGTCAATGACCAATGATAGCACCCTTTCTTTCTTGGTTTTAGGGGTCTAGATACCAAGAGGGAATCTTCTTGTCCATGGAAGGATTCACCTGTAACAAAAATTGGCAACTCCACTTGGGAGGATCTCTGATTTTTGTTTCATTTCCTAGATCTTGTTTTGGCCCTTTGCCCACTTCTTGGCCTTCTCCATACTATATTTGATTCTTAGATATAATTGATTGGCTCTTGATTTCATCACCTTCAAATTGATTGAATGAGATTGATTGACTCTTTGAATTTCTGAGCATTTTTTCTGAAGTTTTAGAGGCCAGCTCCCCCCTACCCTTGTTACCAGAACACTATCACTCCCTACTGGTCTTACACAGAGCATTGGAATGCTCTGGTGCCCCTTACACCAAAGTGTTTCCCCTTTTCTGTGTAAAATCCTCTAGGTTTTCATTCTCTGAAGTTCAATTTTTTCTTTTGGCACTTGCTCAGGGTCTTATAATCTCAGTTTATCTTTACCTTGGCCTTCAACACTCTACTTTCTAAGAATTGATCACTTTTTGTTTAGAATTTTAACATTGTTTTCCTTTCTTTGAAGTCACTCTTTGTCTTTGTTGATTTAGAGTCAACTTACTGTTTTCTTCTCATTTATCTGACTGAGTGGAAGCTTTTGTGAGGAAATTCAAAGGTCTATACACCTTTCCTTTTGATATTTGAGGTCATCTTCCCAAGAAATTAAGTTTTGAGTGGTTTATGTTTTCTCCCTATATTTTCCTGGATTCTTCTTCACATTTTATTGTCTTCCTTGAATGCTTGCATTTAAAGTAGCAAAATTGCATGTTTTTTGACATTTTGGGACATTGTGCATCTAAAATGATGAATGGTTTCTCCTTCTTGTAGCATAGTTTTCATGGAAAATAAAAAATTGCATATTCATCTCTTTGCATAACTTTCAAGTCGGTCAAAACACCATATTGTCCACGCCATTTTTCTTTTGAGTAACAATAGCCTTAAAAATCAAGTGCTAAACTAAAAATTGATTAGAGATTTTTACTTTTTTTGGTAGCAAACCTACATTAGATTAGTTGTAGGGATTTGGAATAGGTGTGAAACATAACTTTCCAAAGCTACAAACAAACATAGAATCTTGTGTTAGGGAGCAGTGAAATCCAATTGCTACATTTGTCCTGGGAAGCCCTTCTCACACAAGGGTCAAACTGAGGTCGCATTAAGACTGGTAGATTTACTCACCCTAATTTGTCGGTCTTGGTGTAGAGATTGTGTGTATTATGTGGGTCTCTTGAAGGTATACCCACAATGATTAGTGGAAGCCTTTCAAGTTGATTTCGGTCTAGATACCCTGCCCTTGCACATGGATCGGACTATCGACTATTTCCCTAGGCATCACTGTTGTAGTTGGTAACCTTAGTGGACTATCTCTTTAGGGTCTTTACACGAGGTGACCGTGGAGGGGAAATTCTTCACAGTACCTAGAATCGACATTGGCCAAACTCACTCGGGCTCCTTGGAGGGTATACCCATGATTATGTGTGGGAGCTTGCACCTGGGTGTAAGTCCGTTAAGCAGGTTGTCAATGTAACTTTTTCACCCACTCTATTTAAACCCCTTCTTACTTTGTTCCCTCAACATTGGATTTCATCACAAACTAGTGTTCTCATTGTGGGAAGGTTTTGTTTGCTTGCTTGCTTACTAGATTTTTAGCATGTGCTATTCGTTTTCCCTAGCAGAATCTAGGTTGGAGCTTTATTTTTATGGTGTTAGTTCCTGGGATGACCAATGAAGGACCCCCTTTTCTAGGGGAACCCTTTTTTTTTCCTTGTTATGGAAACGTTGGTCCTCCTTACATCACTACATTGAGATTTTTTAGGTCTCACAATTGGGTTACCGGTATGGTTGTTTTCCACTCAGGTGATCTTGAATGCAGGTGCTTCAGATGTAAGCACACCACCCACACATCAACCTCATGTTGACCTTTCTCCTTCTTCAACCATTAGGTATCCTTCCATTTCTCCTTATTCTCCTAGTGAAATATCTCAAGCAAGTAGCCAGATTGATAAGAAGAAGAATAAACGAAAAGAGAAGAAGAAGAAGAACCAGAAAGGGACCCAACCTCCAACTACATCAAATGTTGGATCCAAGCAACCAGCTATTGTTAATAGTACTGGGAGTGTTGATGAGGTAGATAAGATTAAAACAAATAATATGAAACCGAAATTCTCTTGCAGTCTTTGTAAGGGTGACCATTTTTTGAGGGATTTCCCTATTATTCCCAAGGTCTTAGAAATGTGGTATTCCACATCATCAGACCCTACTAGACACATTGATGATGCCCCGTCAAATAGTGATGTTAAGTTTGGTAAGAAGAATACAACTGTCAAATTCTCTTGCATGTTATGCAAAGATGATCATTATTCTCACCTTTGTCCTCGTATGGATGAGGCTTCTTCTCTTTTGGAAAAACTTCAACTTCCAAAAGGTTATCATAGGATTTCCCCTAACCAATCATTAGTTGATGGAATGGTCAATCTCATTCCATCCTTGGTCAATTTGGTTGATTAGGTGGTCAATATAGTTTCATCCTCGGTTGAACCACTCACTAAAGTAGTTGATCCAGTTCCATCATCGATCAGCTCCAATTTTCATCTGTAAACTGAAACCCAAGTGACTGATCGAGTCCCGTCATTGGTTAGTCCCACCCTTCATCCGAAGAGTCTCAAAGTGTTTGACCCAAATCTTCCATTGCTCGATCCCACTCCTCCTTTGAGGAGTGCCAAAGTGGTTGCTCCGATTACATCATTGGTCAATGCCACTCTTCCTCTAATGAGTGCCAAAGTGGTTTCTCTGGTGACTTCATCGGTCAATCCCACTCCTCCTATGATGAGTGCCAATGTGGTTTCTCCAGTGACTTCATCGGTCAATCCCACTCCATGGATGATTTTAGGGGCTAAATTTCTCTCATGGGCTAATTTTCCATGGTTTTTCCCAAAAAACAATTCGATATTCTAAAAATGATTCGCCCAAATTCTATAGGATAAAATTATTTTACCTTAAAAATAGCCAAACGTTTATACAAACTATATAAAATCCTTAGAAATTTGAATATTTTTACAAAAATATCGCCAACATTTTATAGTTAGCATATGAAGGATTACTAAGATTCGTTGAGGTTTCTACATTTTAAAATAAATTTCCATCCTTAAAATCATCCCTGCCACTCCTCCTCTGATGAGTGCCAAAGTGGTTTCTCTGATTACACCATCGGTCAATCCCACTCTTCCTTTGACGAGTGCCAAAGTGGTTTCTCTGGTTACATCATCGGTCAATCCCACTCTTCCCTTGAAGAGTGCCAAGGTGGTCAATTTGATCTCATCCTTGATCGATCCTACTCTCCCGCTAGAGAGTAAACCCGATTTTTCCCATGTTTTTCTCGTTGAAATGGGATCTACCTTGTCGGGGGGAATTTCTCCTTCTCCCACGAAAAACCTTCCAAGTAATTAGGGCATCCTTTTTTATTGGGGTGTGCTAAATGGACCTCATCTTCCCTCTCACATTCCTTTCAATATTCCAGTAAAAGTTTGTGGTCGAGACGTTCCTCATATGATGATAGATGAAGGTTCATCCGTTAGCATTTTGTCCTCTATTTCTTGGAAATATTTGGGTTATCCTAAGCTTGTGTTGGTTACTAAGACTATGTTCGCTTTCAACAGAAGAACCAGTCACCCTTTAGGGATTCTTCCTTAGTTTTTGATAACATTGGGAGGAAAAACAGTCTTTATTGATGTTATGGCAGTCCAGGACCCCTTGGATTTTGATTTACTCCTTGGACAAGATTATGTCTATGCCATGAAAGCTATTGTGTCCACTCTTTTTTGTGTGATATCTTTCCCGCACGATGGAAGAATGGTGACTATTGATCAACTTTCGTTTGTTGGCCCTGACTTGTCCATCAACCCAATGACCTCCCTAACTGAGTCTTATATGCAGTCGGTATCACCCCTACCACAGGTCAATTACGTGGTGTTATCTCCCATGATTTCAACTTTAGATGACTTATATCTGGTAATTGACATGCTGATATCTTCAATAGGTCTATTGGAGCCTAATTTCCTTACCCCTAGAGAGACCCTCGACATGTGTTCCTTCCAGAGTATTCTTCTTCCATCCAATGAAGATATCTTGGAAGCCATGACCGAGATTTGTCCCTTGACATGGTTTCCTTCCAGAAAATTATCCTCTTGGAAGCCATGATCAAGAATAGTCCATGAGCATAGTTTCTCTTCTCTGTGGCAAGCTCATTAAAAAATTAAATAGAGGCTACGAGCATAGTTTTATCTTCTCTATGGAAAGATCGTTAAAAAATGAAATAGAGGTCATGAGCATAGTTTTTCCTCTTTGTAACAAGCTCATTAAAAAATGAAACAAAACTTTGGGGATTGAACCTGGAGCCTTGAGAATAGTTATTTTCCTGTGTCAAGCTCGTTAAAAAATGAAACAGTCACCTCTCCTGTCAGGTCGAGTCTGTCCCCAGATCTGGTAGATATCAAGTCGAGTCTTTTGTTAGGTCTCGTATTTGAACCTTCATTTCATCCACCTATGTCCTTTTTCTCCATATAGAATAGAAATTGGTGACAACCTCAAATTCAGTGAATGAATTGAAGCTTGAGGGGCATGTCTCGAGCCTTTGATGATCATTCTGGAGTTAAGCCACTATCTTTCAAGCTGGGGGTAGAGTATCGAGCTTAGTCTTTGTTCTTTCTCTCACTCGTAAATAAATGAGAATGTAACCGAGTAGGCTTTTATCACTTTTTCAGACTTGTAAAGGATATACGAAAGAGGAACCCCTTGGAGTCATCTTTAAGCTCTTTTCAGACTATCTAAACATGAAAAGATTGTTGAGTGGTCTTACCTCCTTTCCCACTCGTTAAAAGGTTTGAAAGGGCATCTTTTGAGTGATAATTTATCTCTTTTTCAGCCTCATGAGACTAATATTATGAAAAGGACCACATTGGAGTCATCTTTAAGTCATTTTCAAACTATCTAAACATGAAAAATCATACATTGAAGGGCCCATACAGGATCGAACCCTTACTTCTTCTAGTTCATTAAACAAAGGAATAAGAACTTACCGAAGGTGAGTTACATCGAGCATTTGTTACCCTCCTCAATCTTGTTAAACCAAAAAGAGTTACTCGTCTATCTAGATGGGGGGGGAAATTGAAAGAAACAAGCCAAGCAGTTTTTGAGAACTTTACTAGTGACCTTACAGTCGCCCTTGAATATGGAATTTTATATTTGCACGCATTTCAATCTGTTGAACCTCGGCACTGAACCAATCCTTTAAGTTTCCTTACTCCTTTGGGTCACCTGACTTAACTCACAGTATCCATTGCATTATAAATTTTTGGTCGCTATCAAGTTTCTTCTATCATGCATTAGTGTTCAAGGGAAGTATCTACCTCGAAAGTCATCCACCACAAATATCCTGTTTCAATACCTGTTTCAGTCCATGTTCATTTGATCCACCAATTACATCTCTGTGTCTATTTCATGTCATTGATGGGGGATACATCAAGTACCTCCTTCGATGACTCTATTCATGTCAACTTCAACACATTATACAGGAGCTAGACTTAGAAACTAGTTAGTACTTTGGAACCTGCATGCCTCAATGGTAGGCCTCCTCATGTCTGACAGTGCGTTTACATCATTAACCTCTGATCGAATGATTCCATGATGTTCGAATTGAGATCATCTATTCAAATTCACTGGAATGTACTATGGTACCTTGGGAATCATTGACATCAATGGTGATTTCCCTCGCGCTTGTTAACGGTTTACATCATTGACCTGTAATCAAGTGGTTTCTGCCATGTTCAACATCAGGACATCTATTCACATGGTTAGATTCGTACTACATCTGGATTGGTAAAAAGACCCTGGGTTAGGTCATTCACTTTGATATATACTTTACCCATGTTGTGACGGAGTTTCTATTGAATATTGACACATGTACTGTCACATAGATCCACTTTGTATTGGTCGTGGCTATGTCTTGTCATCTCGTAGATACACTATGTATTCTTCATGGCTACAATCAGTTCAGGTCATAGGAGTATATATCCACATTGTATCTTCAGTGGCTATACCTTTTATCAATATAATTATGGATCTGCAGTGTATTTTATGGTGGCCATACCTAAAACATTTTTATCACACAAGCATAGGTATGTCTGCCTTGGGTTTGAAACATGTCATTAATATTTGTTGGATGTTTGTGTACAAATTCTATCAGGTTCTTTGTGTCCTACCCTTGCTTGAAAAATTCTACAAAGTACTTCGTTCATCATCATCTTCTAACTTCTCACTTTCGGGGGAAATCTATTACACATCAAAATTACTCACTTCAATAGTGTCGCAAGTGTCGTCATTGCAAGTGTTGTAAGTGTCACATCTTGTCCACAAGTCTCTTATCTTGACCACAAGTGTTGCAAACACCATACTGCCATATTGCGTGTGTCATGCCTCTAACAACATCATAAGGACACTTAAGACACCTCAAATACTGGTTTTGAAGAAGAGAAGATCCACAACTAAATCCTCAACTTATCCCAAATATCTCTCAAGTGGTTGGGCCTCTCCAATATTATATAAGGAGGCCTTCTCATGGTGAAAGATACAAGAAACAATTGGAAGTATGAAACTTATGATCTCATAGGAAACATACAATTTATGGAGATTGACAATTATACCAAACTTATGATCCCATAAGTGAGATGTCATTGAAGCATAATCAACGTAGATTACTTGAGAAAAGGGGTTGGACAAGGAGATCTTGAAGAAGCTAATGCACCTTCATCAGAGGATTGTAAGTATTCTTCATTTGTTCTTATTAATATACATACATGCTTAGCCTATTTCTTTCAATGTTATGTTTGTTCCACATGAACTTGTCTTCAGTAGATAGATCTGTATTTGAGATAATCTCAGTAGAATAGGAATCTTGTTGTATCTTTGTTTGTTCTACAGGACCTATCAAGGAGCTTGGGATTGAAGCTCAACTTGGACTTTGAGAGGACAAATGCCATTTAAAAAGGTGCAATTTTCTTCTTCTTCTTCATGCACTAGCTTAATTAGATCTAAAACGATGTCAGTGACCAATGATAGCACCCTTTCTTTCTTGGTTTTAGAGGTCTAGATACCAAGAGGGAATCCGCTTGTCCATAGGAGGATTCACCTGTAACAGAAATTGGTGACTCCACTAGGGAGGAGCTTTGATTTTTGTTTCCTTTCCTAGATCTTGTTTTAGCCCTTTTCCCACTTCTTGGCCTTCTCCATACTGTCTTTGATTCTTATATCTAATTGATTGGCTCTTGATTTCATCACCTTCAAATTGATTGACTAAGTTTCTTGATTCTTTGACTTTCTGGGAATTTTTCTGAATTTTTAGAGGCCAGCGCCCACCTATCCTTGTTACCAGAGCACTAGCACTCCCTACTGGTCTTACAAAAAGTGTTGGAATGCTCTAGCTCCCCTTACACCAGAGCATTTCCCCTTTTCTATGTAAAATCCTCTAGGTTTTCATTCTCTGAAGTTCAATTTTTTCATTTGGCACTTTCTCAAGGTCTTATAATCTCAGTTTATCTTTACCTTGGCCTTCAACACTCTACTTTCTAAGAATTGATCACTTTTTGTTTGGAATTTTGACATTTTTTCCCTTGCCTTGAAGTCACTCTTTGTCTTTGTTGATTTAGAGTCAACTTATTGTTTTCTTCTCATTTATCTAACTGAGAGGAAGCTTTTGTGAGGAAATTCAAAGGTCTATACACCTTTCCTTTTGATATTTGAGGTCATCTTCCCAAGCAATTAAGTTTTGAGTGGTTTATGTTTTCTCCCTATATTTTCTTGGATTCTTCTTCAAATTTTATTGTCTTCCTTGAATACTTGCATTTAAAGTAGCGGAATTGCATGTTTCTTGACATTTTGGGACATTGTGCATCTAAAATGATGAATGTTTTCTCCTTCTCGTAGCATATTTTTCATCAAAAATAAAAGATTGCATATTCATCTTTTTTCATAACTTTCGAGTTGGTCAAAACACCATATTGTCCACACCATTTTCCTTTTGAGTAACAACAGCCTTAAAAATCAAGCGCTAAACTAAAAATTTATTAGACATTTTTACTTTTTCTGGTAGCAAACCTACATTAGATTAGTTGTAGGGATTTGGAATAGGTGTGAAACATAACTTTCCAAAGCTACAAACAAACATAGAATCTTTTGTTAGGGAGTGGTGAAATCAAATTGCTACATTTTGTCCTGGGAAGCCCTTCTCACGCAAGGGGAAAACCTGAGGTCACATTAAGACTAGCAGATTTACTCACCCTGCTTTGTTGGTCTTGGTGTAGAGATTGTGTGTAATATGGGGGTCTCTTGAAGGTATACCCAAAATGATGTGTGGAAGCCTTTCAAGTTGATTTCGGTCTAGATACCCTGCCCTTGTGCGTGGATCGGACTGCCGATTGTTTCCCAAGACATCATTGTTGTAGTTAGTAACCTTAGTGGCCTATCTCTTTAGGGTCTTTACATGAGGTGAATGTGGAGGGGAAGTCTTCACGGTACCTGGAATCGACGTTGGTCAGACTCACTCGGGCTCCCTGGAGGGTATACCCATGATTATGTGTGGGATCTTGCACCAGGGTGTAAATCTGTTAAGCAGGTCATCAATGTAACTTTTCCACCCACTCTATCTCAACCCCTTCTTACTTTGTTCCCGCGATGTTGGATTTCATCACAAACTAGTGTTCTCATTGTGAGAAGGTTTTGTTTACTTGCTTGTTGACTAGATTTTTAGCGTATGCTATTCGTTTTCCCTAGCAGAATCTAGGTTGGAGCTTTATTTTTATGGTGTCAGTTCTTGGGATGAACAATGAATGACCCCCTTTTCTAGGGGAAACCTTCATTTTTCCTTCTTATGGAAGCATTGGTCCTCCTTACATCGCTACTTTGAGCCTTCCAGGTCTCACAATTGGGTTACCAGTATGGTTTTTTTCCACTCCGGTGATCTTGAATGTAGGTGCTTTAGATGTAAGCACACCGCCCAAACATCAAACTCATGTTGACCTTTCTCCTTCTTCAGCCATTATGTATCCTTCCATTTATCCTTCTTCTCCTAGTGAAAGCTCTCAAGCACGTAGCCAGATTGATAAGAAGAAGAATAAATGAAAAGAGAAGAAGAAGAAGAACCAGAAAGGGACCAAACCTCCAACTACATGAAATGTTGGATCCAAGCAACCAACTATTGGTAATAGTATTGGGAGTGTTGATGAGGTCAATAAGATTAAAAGAAAGAATACGAAACCTAAATTCCCTTGGAGTCTTTGTAAGGGTGACCATTTTCTGAGGGATTGCCTTGTTATTCCCGAGGTCTTAGAAATGTGTTATTCCACATCATCGGCCCCTGTTAGACACTTTGATGATGCCCCATCAAATAGTGACGTTAAGGTTGGTAATAAGAAGACAATTGTCAAATTCCATTACATGTTATGCAAATATGATCATTATTCTCACCTTTGTCCTTGTATGGACGAGGGTTCTTCTCTTTTGGAAAAACTTCAACTTCCAAAATATTATTGTAGGCTTTCCCCTAACCCATCATTACTTGATGGAATGGTAAATCCCATTCCATCCCCGATCAATTTCGTTGATTAGGTGGTCAATCTAGTTTCATCCTCAGTTGAACCACTCACCAAAGTAGTTTTTCCAGTTCCATCATCGATCATCCGCAGTTTTCATCTGGAAAGTGAAACACAAGTGACTGATCAAGTCCCATCATTGGTTAGTCCCACCCTTCATCTGAAGAGTCTCAAAGTCTTCGACCTGACTCTTCCATTGATCGATCCCACTTCTCCTTTGAGGAGTGCCAAAGTGGTTTCTCTGATTACATCATCAGTAAATGCCACTCTTCCTCTAACGAGTGCCAAAGTGGTTTATCCGGTGACTTTATCAGTCAATCTCACTCCTCCTCTGACGAGTGCCAAATTGGTTGTTCCAGTGACTTCATCGATCAATCCCACTCCTCCTCTGATGAGTGCCAAAGTGGTTGCTCCGATTACATCATTGGTCAATCCCACTCTTCCTCTGACGAGTCCCAAAGTGGTTTCTCTGGTTACATCATCAGTCAATCCCACTCTTCCTTTGAAGAGTTCCAAGGTGGTCAATCTGATCTCATCCTTGATCGATCCTACTCTCCCTCTAGAGAGTAAACCCGATTATGCCCATGTTTTTCTCATTGAAATGGGATCTACCGTGTCGGGGGAAATTTCTCCTTCTCCTGCAAAAACACTTCCAAGTAATGAGGCCATCATTTTTTATTGGGGTGTGGTAAATAGACCTCGTCTTCCCTCTCACATTCCTTTCAATATTCCGATAAAAGTTTGTGGTCAGGACATTTTTCATATTATGATAGATGAAGTTCGGTCCGTTAGCATTTTTTCCTATATTGCTTTGAAAGCTTTGGGTTATCCTAATCTTGTGTCAATTACCTAGACTTTGTTCTCTTTCAACAGAAGAGCCAGTCACCCTTTAGGGATTCTTCCTTAGTTTCTGGTAACATTAGGAGGCAAAATAGTCTTTATTGATGTTATGGTAGTCTAGGACCCCTTGGATTTTGATTTACTCCTTAGACGAGATTATGTCTATGACATGAAAGTTATTGTGTCCACTCTTTTTATATGTGATATCTTTCCCGCACGATGGAAGAATCGTGACTATTAATCAAATTTCGTTTGTTGGCCCTGACTTATCCATCAAACCAATGACCTCCCTAATCAAGTCTTATATGCAGTCAGTACCACCCCTTCCATAGGTCAATTACATGGTGTTATCTCCCATGAATTCAACTTCCGATGACTTATATCCAGTAGTTCACATGGTGATCTCTTCAATAGGGCTATTGGAGCCTGATTTCCTTACCCCTAGAGAGACCCTCGACATGTGTTCCTTCCAGAGTATTCTTCTTCCATCCAATGAAGATCTCTTGGAAGCCATGACCGATTTTTGTCCCTTGACATGGTTTTCTTCTAGAGAATTATCCTCTTGGAAGCCATGATCAAGAATAGTCCACGAGCATAGTTTCTCTTCTCTATGGCAAGCTCATTAAAAAATGAAACAGAGGCTATGAGCATAGTTTTATATTCTCTATGGAAAGCTCGTTAAAAATGAAATAGAGGTCATGAGCATAGTTTTTCCTCTTTGTAGCAAGCTCATTCAAAAATGAAACAAAACTCTAGGGATTGAACCCAGAGCCTTGAGAATAGTTCTTTTCCTATGTCAAGCTCGTTAAAAAATGAAATAGTCACCTCTCCTGTCAGGTTGAGTCTGTCGCCAGATCTCATAGATGTCGAGTCGAGTCTTTCATTAGGTCTCGTATTTGAACCTTCATTTCATCCACCTATATCCTTTTTCTTTATCTAGAACAGAAATTGGTGACAACCTCAAATTCGGTGAATGAATTGAAACTTGGGGGGCATGTGTCCAACCTTTGATGATCATTCTAGAGTTAAGCCACTAGCTTTCAAGATGGGGGCAGAGTATCGAGCTTAGTCTTTGTTATTTCTCGCACTCATAAATATATGAGAATGTAACCAAGTAGACGTTTATCACTTTTTCGGACTTGTAAAGGATATACGAAAGATGAACCCCTTGGAGTCATCATTATGCTCGTTTTAGAATCTCTAAACATGAAAAGATTGCCAAGTGGTCTTTCTTCCTTTCCCACTTATTAAAAGTTTTGAAAGGGCATCTTTTGAGTGATAATTTATCTCTTTTTTGGCCTCGCGAGACTAATATTACGAAAAGGACCACATTGGAGTCATCTTTAAGTCATTTTCAGATTGTCTAAACATGAAAAATCATACGTTGAAGGGCCCATACGGGATCGAACCCTTACTTCTTCCAATTCGTCAAAAAAGGAAGAGGAATTTACCTAAGGTGAGTTACATCGAGCATGTGTTACCCTCCTTGATCTTATTAAACCAAAAAGAGTTACTCGTCTATCTGGATGGGGGTAAAAATTGAAAGAAACAAGCCAAGCAGTTTTTGAGAACTTTACTAGTGACCTTACAGTCACCCTTGAACATGGCATTTTATATTTGCACGCATTTCAATATGTTGAACCTCTGCACTGACCCAATCCTTTGAGTTTCCTTACTCCTTTGGGTCACCCGACGTAAGTCACATTATCCAATGCATTATCAAGTTTTGGTCCCTGTCAAGTTTCTATTGTCATGCTTTAGTGTTCAAGGGAAGTATCTGCGTCGAGAGTCAGCCACCACAAATATCCTGTTTCAATACCTGTTTCATTCCATGTTCATTTGA
Source organism: Picea sitchensis (assembly GCA_010110895.2). Lineage (NCBI taxonomy): Eukaryota > Viridiplantae > Streptophyta > Pinopsida > Pinales > Pinaceae > Picea > Picea sitchensis. Next base: position 22,749 of record SNQJ01S0108157.1, read on the forward strand.
TCCACTAATTACATCTCTATGTTTGTTTCTTGTCATTGATGGGGGATACATCAAGGCCCTCTTTCGACAACTCTATTCATGTCGACTTCATCACATTATCCAGGAGATAGACTTAGAAACCAGTTAGTACTTTGGGACCTACATGCCTCAATAGAAGGCCTCCTCACATCCGACAGTAGGTTTACATCATTGACCTCTGATCGAATGATTCCATGGATGTTTTAATTCATCTCATGTATTCACATTCACTGGAATGTACTACGGTACCTTGGGAATCATTGACATCAATGGTGATTTCCCTTGTGCTTGTTAACGGTTTACATCATTGACCGATAATCAAGTGGTTTCTACCATAGTCGACATCAGGACATCTATTCACATGGTTAGATTCCTACTACATAGGGATTGGTAAAAAGACCCTGGGTTGAGTCATTCACTCTGATATATACTTTACTCAGGTTGTGATGGATTTTCTCTTGAATATTGACACATATATTGTCACATAGATCCACTTTGTATTGGCACTAGATATGTCTTGTCGTCTCATAGATACACTATGTATTCTTCATGGCTACGATCAGTTCAAGTCATAGGAGTATATATCCACATTGTATATTCAGTGGCTATAACTTTTATCAATATAATTATGGATCCGCAGTGTATTTTATGGTGGCCATACCTAAAACGTTTTTATCACTCAAGCATAGGTATGTTTGCCTTGGGTTTGAAACATGTCATTAATATTTGTTGGATGTTTATGTACAGATTCTATTAGGTTCTTTGTGTCCTACCCTTTCTCGAAAAATTCTACAACGTACTTCAGTCATCATCATCTTCTGACTTCGCACTTTGGGGTACAATATGTTACACATCAAAATTACTCATTTCAATAGTGTCGCAAGTGTCATCATTGCAAGTGTTGTAAGTGTCGCATCTTGTCTGCAAGTGTTTCATATTGACCATAAGTGTTGAAAACATCATACTGCCACATTTCCTATGTTGTGCCTCTAACGACATCATAAGGACACTTAAGACACCTCAAATACTGGTTTTGAAGAAGAGAAATCACTTGACAAGGAGTACAAGCCTTTTTCCACTGAAAAACGTAGTTAAAAATGATTTTTGGAAGGAAATGCTCCCCTACCCACTGTCACGGAGCACCGACGCTCCCTAGTCTTCTTTTGGGGAGCGTTGAAATTATTTGTGAACCCTTTTGGGTGAGTGCTACCCTTCCTGAGTGAATTTTGGTTTGTTGGAGTAAATCAAGGAAGAATCTCCTCAATCTTTGAAGTTGGTTGGATTCGAATATGAGTTCAAGGCATGATCTTAGGGAAGATCCACAACTAAAGGAGATGAATCCTCAACTTATCCCAAATATCTCTAAATTGGTTGGGCCTCTCCAATCTTATATAAGGAGGCCTTCTCATGGTGAAAGATACAATAAAAGATTGGAAGTATGAAACTTATGATCTCATAGGCAACATACAATATATGGATATTGAGAATTACACTAATCTTATGATCCCATAAGTGAGATTCAATTGAAGCATAATCAGTATATATTACTTGAGCAAAGGTGTTGGACAAGGAGAGTTGGAAGAAGCTGTTGCACCTTCATCAGAGGATTGTAAGTATTCTTCATTTGTTCTCGTTAATATACATACATGCTTGGCCTATTTACTTCAAGTTTATGTTTGTTCCACATGAACTTGTCTTCAGTAGATAGATCTGTATTTGAGCTAATCTCAATAGAATAGGAAGATTTTTGTATCTTTTTTTGTTCTGCAAGACCTATCGAGGAGCTTGGGATTGAAGCTCAACTTGGAATTTGTGAGGACAAACGCCATTTAAAAAGGTACACTTTTTTTCTTCCTCTTCATTCAATAGATTAATTAGATCTAAAAGGATGTTAGTGACCAATGATAACACCAATTCTGTCTTGGTTTTAGGGGTCTAGATACCAAGAGGGAATCCACTTGTCCGCAAGAGGATTCACCTGTAACAATAAGGCGTACTTCCATCTACTATTTTGATCACTTTGAAGTATGTGAAACTTTTCACTCCATCAATATTAACTCTTACCCCCATCAACCTTCCAACTGAAACAATATTATGTTGGTTCACTAGTCTCAACTGGATCGCTGACCAAATTAGCTTAGCTATCCCATCATCTCCCAGGTTTGTCTCGAGATGACATTCACATCAGACCCCAAATCGTAATCTATTATCTGTGCATTGAGCCTGAACTCTCGTATCGTTCTCTTCTTGCGGTACACCTAGTTAACTTCTCTATGTGTGACATGTATCTTTTTTTCTTGGACATAATGGTCAATGATTCCATGAAAAATACTCAAAGAAGACTCAACCTTCATTAATTCTAAAAAACTTCTTAAAAACAAATTCAAATTACTTGCTTTTTCAGGTGGCTTCTCTGAATGGTAATATACTATGGGAAAATCATATATTGGTGGTCTATCATACAAGTGTGGTGTGGTGAATTTGATGCTATCCATTATGCTCCAAGAAATTCTTTTTTGTCTTACTTGTAGGTCTCTTTCTCTTTTCCAGGATCAAACAACGGAAGGGGATTGTATGCTTTCCTTACCCACTGGTGGATTCTATTCCCTTGATTTGTCGCACCATTTCTAGTTCTCATCCCTTCATGCATAACTATGTCTACCTTAGGTTATTTGTCGTGCTCCTTAGTTTCTATCATTTGTATGTGTGTGTTCCTCTTTTCTTGTTATTTCATAATCAACTGTGGAAAATATTTTTTCACGTGGTCTAGTGCTCTGCAATATATACATGTCATGTAGGGATTTAGATAATATCTATCCAAGTTTATAGGTCTATTAAAATTATAACATATAATATGTACTCTTCCTCTTCCAAATCCACCTTGTCTACAGCCTTTGAATCCTCCCCTTCCTCCTTGGTAGAACCTCCTCTAGGAGTATTATACTTTGGACCTCCTCCTTTTGATTATTACCCTTGCACTCTATAGGAATATGCAATGTGTTATCTCATCAGGTCAAATGTACGACAATCCTTCTTGTCATGTCCTACTGACTTACAAAAATTGCAAAATAAATTCCTCTCAATATTACGGTATTTTTGCATCAATGGAAAGCTATGAGGGTGGTGACCCATCATCTTACATATTTCACACCATGGCCCTCATGGATTCAAATATCCCTTATTTAAATATTGTTGCAACATTGGAAAATTCCTATGATGACCTTTATTTCTACAATTAGTGCACCATACATTTTTTTCATTTTTCTTTTCCCTTAGAAATCTCTTGCAACTGGATCATCAAAATAGCTAACTGTGACTGAAATTGAGCCATTAATGCGTTACTTTATCCTATGGGGGATTATTCTAGTATCATATAAATTTTGATAGCTTCTCCCTATGTCGAAATATTATGTTGTGTCAAACGAAAGCATATATGTGGAAATAACACTACAATAAACAACTCCCTATTTTCCCATCTAGAATATGGAATAACAACCAATCCTTTAGTACATTTAATCTTTGATATAAATACCAAAATAATTTATTTACTATCTTGTTAATCTCCTTCAGCTGTATAATGTATTACAACTCGGACTTAGGATTCTAGAAATATTAATCTCTCAGTTTTGCCCATGTTCTAGTATGTCTCGTAGGTGTAGTATTATGATATTTCATGTACCATAATAGTGTGCATTCTCTGATGGTCATTTCCAACTGTGCAATCTTCACATCATCGTCCTGGACATTCTTCACATCCCATATAGTCTCACAAATAAACAGATGTTTCTTTGTATCTTCTGAACTGGACCCTTGAAAGAGAGGCATCCTTAAGGTGGTATCTACCCCTGCCATCATGTTCTGCATGGTATTCATTTTCGGTGATATTATATGAATTTGGTTTATTGTACTACTTCCAATGCTTTGAATCCCTTTACTTCTATTCTTACTTCCCTTACTAACTAGAATTGCCAAAGTTTCTTCAGATCTCAGAGACGTGCAAGGGGTCATGGGTTTGACGTAACGTCTATCCTAAGTGGGATATTCTTGTACCAAACTGATTTTACCTTCTATGCATGGTATGATCTAGAGTATTATGGTAGTTTCTCTTTCTTCAAACTCATTGTAGTTTCCTTCTCTCTCAACCAAATTCCTCTTCCTATTCGGCTTAAATCTCTTACCACCACATAATACTCCACTCTCATGTTCTCTCACACCTTCTTATTCTCTCAACATCATTAAATCATCCATTCTTATTTCATTCTTACATGTGAAACTCATATCATTCCCCAGTCATCCCCTAGTTCCCCCTATGTGCAAAGGTTCTTAGCTATTAAAGTAATCAAATTACATATTCATGACTCATTTTTCGCACAACAACATCTTAATCCAGATAGATATTGACTTCATGTATCTTCTACATGATCCCTTAAATAATTCTCTTTCTTCATCACTATATGACTAAGTATAATCTATGGAAAATTCAGTGACATACTCTCCCATCACACTATCTAGCCAGTAATCAACTGTGCATGACACCTTATTGATTATAGCATTGAGTTCCCATATTAAATTAGGCGCCCAATTTTTTGGAACCTCGGTATGATATCTTCTGATATGTTAAACAAATATCTGGATCCACTCTACTAACACATTCAGAAAATCAACAAAGAAAATTTTATGCAAGTCTATAAAAACATACCTCTATAAATTTTCTTTTGCGTTGATTCGTGAATTCTCATTCTAATCTACCACAAACTTGATATCCTTAATGGTCAACCATTCTCCTATATCCTCCTTATTTTTCCTCCACATTCCCCTCATTCACGGATCCTGGTCCCAACAACAGAACCATTTGTTTACACACAGTGGAAAGACTTGGGGTTCAACATTAAATCACCAATAAAACCCTAAAGATACCGACCCTTTCGACATCACCCGCAAGTAGGTGAAGTCTCACCCGAGGTACCTATCGGGACTTCATGAACCATGTTTCCGCAATCATGGGGGAATATGAGGAATTATTTGTTACTTATTCACTTAACATTCATTCAACTATCCTGTGCATGAAACCATAATAGCATAATAATCTATGTCAGATTCATTTTACGTACTCATTCAACATGTGCATGGAACCATCGTATCATTTAACGTATGCATATTAATGATTCATTATATGTGCACCATAAAAAAATAAACAAACACGTCAAAACACAAGGATTTAATGTGGTTCACTCCAAACTAGGCTATGTACACAATGGTTGGCTTCTTATTTTATTCATTCATCTTTATTTCTTACAATAGGTGCACACTGCACTCATACAATGATCTTCAGTAAAAACTAAAACCTACCCAAGTTTCTCTATGCTACAGTGCACACATACTTCTCGATAGATATTCAACTCATCTCATACTCATCAACCAACAAAACAACAGTATTGAACTTACGAGCTAACCAAATCATCCGCTAAATAAATCTCTTACTTTCCTCTACCCAAAAACCCATTACATATTTATATTATTTTATTAGGGATAATCCCATTACAAAGTAGTCACAAAGTGGAAAAAATGTCCCAAAACTCCTAACTAACTTCCTCACTTTATGCACTGACTCCTGTATATGCGCTATATACCTTCCACACACACTTATCCTTCACCAAAATGTTGCACGATCCTCTCTTGCATGATTCCCAAAACTTATCCAAAAGATCATGCTCCAACACTTATCATCCACCATCCTATGTCCTTATATTCCATACCAAGTTCATTTCCCAAACATTTACCCTATCATTATATTTGTACATAGTCTCCATTACTATCTCATTATTATCCATTAACATTATGATTCAGTCCTTAACTATGTTTCAATGATTTGTCCTGGCCATGATTTTAATACTCACTACAATGAACTCTAACCAATGTTTCAAGACTATTTAGTAAATATACCATTGAGCCATGGTATGACCATCGATGGACCATGAATTATACTCATTTAGAATCACTATAAAGGATTTGAAATGAGTTACATAACTCATCAAAATTTCCAAGACCTTCTATTTTATAACCATTGTATCTGTGTCATCTGAGTTCAAACCTGCCAACTGAAAATTTTGAGTTTAAAGACTAGGGTTTTATATCCTTGTTGATTTCATGTGTGTAAAAATGGTGGTTGAAAGAAATGAGCCAATCTCAATTGAAGTTCTAGAGGGGATTCCTAAATACAATGCATGTAATAATATGTTCAAAGCCACATAGTGGAATGATTTCTTTGTAAAATTTTGAGGATACAATGACCAGGTCATGTTGAAATTTGCAGAGGGTTTTGATGAGAAAATTGATCGCATTGGTGATTTAGTGATGAATGTATCCGAGAAGACTGAGGCTCATGTTGATTCTAGTGGTAGCATCGAATAGGTATTTCCACATGGGTCTATGTGTCTAGACATGTGGAAATAGTCCAAATCCTTCTACTCTTGAATTTAATTTAATTAAAGGAATTGTTAAAGTAAATTATTTTTATTAATTAATTAGTTAATTAGTTAACTGATTTATTTAAGGAAAGTGATAAAAGTAATTAGCATGTAATCTTAGCATAAAATATTCACATGCAATCTAAATCTCAAGTGAGATTAGAAATATATTATAACTCATGATTATAAAAGCAAGGCTAGGAGAAGGAGGAAGACACTTGACACTTGATACTTGAGATTCTTGAGAGTAGATTATTTATTTTCAA
>SNQJ01S0108160.1:16434-29498 GCA_010110895.2 Picea sitchensis
TGGCCTCTCAACATTGTAGCATTACATTATTTAAAATGGGGGTTCAAACCTTGGGGTGTTACAATGTGCCATATGTTGTAATCTCTATAGATAACACATTTTGATAGAAGTTACATTAGTTTGTAGTTTTGCATATTTTATTAAATTGACACCCATGATATTGTGGCAATGACATTAAAATATTTATTATGGTCTCTTATAATATCGTGGAAATGTCATTCATTGAAATATTTGCAATGAATTTACATTTTTTAATAATTCGGTCAAAGATTCACTAAGAATTTACAAGCTTTTATAATTCAAGGAAGTTTTTTCCAAAAAAATATATATGCATATTACATTATTGATGAAATAACTTTAAATTTTTTTTATGTATCATTGGAATTCATCCATTTATTATACCTATATACTTTGGTGTTTTTTAAAATTTTCCATGTCCAGAAGTAACAACATTAGTTCCAGTCACCACATTCAACAACAAAAATAGAATAATGAGGGCGAATTAGCTCAGCATAACAACCCAAAGTCTGAGGTAGAGCTTCCATAACTATCCCCAACATTATTTATATCCGTAATCTACAAACTACAAGAAAAATAAAACCTTTCTTGGCTTAGCTTCTAGATCCCACAATTCCCTCATTGGTCAATAAATAAAAACTCTATATAACTCACTCTAATATTTATATTTAATCCATTTGTTCATTAATAATAATAACAACTATGAGACATTATATATCCATAGAAAGACTAGGAATTATATGGAGATTATCCCATGGAAGAAAGATGGAGATTATTGGGAAGGGGATAAGAAGGACAAGGGAAAGAAAGAAGAAGGGAGAAGAAGGAAGGTTATTGTGGTAGGGATAACAAGAATGGTGGAGAAAAAAAGGGGGAGGATGCAATGTATTTAACCCCATAACTTTAGATAAATTGCAAGTAGGATGCAATATAATACACGTGAAACCATAAGAACACAAGAGAAAATAAATTGATCAACCATCTTTGTCTAAGGCTAAAGGTGAAGGTTTATCAGTTTATCGTTGTTGGTTCCCATGTGGAAACTTATGGTTGCATATTGTTCCATGGATCAGTACTTCTTGAATTGTGCACTTGTACAACTAACATTCTTTGCTATCGAATACTTCTTCTAGTTGGATCCAAATGGAACATTCTTCATTAAGTTCTAGTAGGTTGGTCTACACTTTGCAATTCGATCCCACAACCTTCTTCAAATATGACACATGAAAGAATGGATGAACCATGGAGTGGGTTGGGAGAGATAGCTTATAGTCCACCTATCCAATGTATTGTATGATTTGATAGGGACCATAGAACTTGGGAGATAACTTTTGGGGAAATTTGTCTTAGAGTGATGTATATTTATAAGGATATAGATGAAGAAACACTTGATCCCCTTCAACAAAAGAACATTTGTATCTATGATGATTAACTTGTTGTTTCATTCGAATTTTCACCATAACCAATTTGTCCTTGAGGGTACAAATAAAGGATTTTGTCCAAACTAACTGGGATTGGGGCTCTCGTGGACCACTAAATAAAAGAAATACCTGGAACAAAGAAAGGGAAACAATTAGAAACCGATCTTAGGTTTTCACAAATAATGAAACAAATAAGACTGAGGAATTACTAACTGATTGAAAGAAAAAGAAAGGAAGGCCAAATGTAACAAATTCTTGACTTACTAAGAAATTTTTTTCTCTCTCTTCTCTATGTTGCTGGAGGTTTTCCGTTATATGATTTCAAGATTCGACCATATGATTTCAAGATTTGACCTTCCTTTGAGGTAGCTATCTTAGGTAGTTATTATGGATTGTTGATCTCTTGTAACAACTTCTTGAGCCATTCACTAATTAGTAATGTACTCCTTTATCAACGGGATGGTTATTTATTGCTTAAATCTAGGTGCAAATATGTCCTCTATTTCTTTAAATTCCACATGGAGTTGGTCAATTGCTAACAAGCGGTCCTCATTTTCATTTACAAATATGACTAGCCAACACTAAAGTTCTTCTTCGGGAAACTCTATGAGGATGTCAAATTCCTCATCCCATGAAGTCTTAACCAGAACTAAGTCATTGTCTAATTCTCCCTTGGTTATGATCCCGTAATTTATTAAAATTTGTGGGTCCTATAATTTTCTTACAATATCCAATGCATTTAAAAAACATGTCCTATTTTTTCATTAATTCTCTCACAATCAACAATTGTATCTTTTAACATATTTACTCTTGCTTCCCATCCCACTCTTATTTGTTTTATTCTTTTGTTTGAGAGCAATTGTTTCTAATTTACATGATGATCACTCAAAATAGTGACCCGTGCACTAAATTTTTTGTACCTCATTATTATAGAATCCTTCATCATGCTCTAAATGTTTTTTCAAATATTTAGTAAAACTTGTAATCCTTTGAGATAAACTACATAGGCTAGTACCGAAATCCCACACTTGTGAAATAATGTCGAGTCTTTCATTGATATTATCGACAAAAATAGAGTCTTACTCCACTTGAGGGTTGGGTAGCTTTTCTTACTCAGATTGAGGTTCCTAGTGTACTTGGTGGAATCTAATTTGACAAAAGTATGGCTAATGGTGTTGCAAATAGTGGATTTGGACTCAAAGCATCCTCAAGCTCATTTATTCTCTTTTTAAACTTAATATTTTCTAATTATTTTTCCAAATTGAATGGGAAAGAGAATTACTTGCAGAAAAATGTAATTTTTGGAGTTTAGAGGATCTAAATCTTGATACATAAACTTTAGAGCTCTGCTTTTGAATTACCTTGTTGTTTTTTACACTGACTTTTTCTATTTGCATTTTCTTTTCTTCCTTGTTTTATTGGGAGTTTTACAGTGTCAAGGACCACTCCTCAAACAACATAGGTTATTATGTGGCTAGGTCCTCAATAATTTGTTGACTCATAGCAATTCATCGGGCTACCCAGTCGGGTATCTCAACACTATCAATCTCCATACCAACAATATTCCTTTAGTCTCCTGAATTCTAGGAATCACTTTCACTTGGGATTATTTTTCATTTTTGTTGGGACATTGTATGTGCCCATTCAAGATCGATATGGGGTGTATCATATTCATAATCATCTTTGACATGTCCTTCATTACTCTCACCTTTGTTAATGTTTTTCTCTTATTTTCTTTGCACGGAGGAGGAGCTTCTACGTGACTGAGGATTTGAGGAAGATTGTACATTAGTGTCACCTTTCCCCTTTGTATTTTCCTTATTTGAAATTATTTCCATAACTAAGTCTTCATTGCACACATTTGTTTCCTTTCTTGAGGGATCATTATCATCAGTCAATTCTGGTAAAGAGACTATTTTACCTCATGGATGCTAGGTGTTCAAAGAAAATACCTTCAGGGTCAAATCCTTTTAGGGGTTGTGCTTCTTTGATATTAAATACTTTGATAGTCTTTGACACTTCCTTCGAATGGGTGAAATTATTTACTACTCTATCTCCAACATGACTAGGAAAGGTAATGAATTTCCCTTTTCATTTCCTTTCAAATAGGATGCACCAAGATTTATACTATCTAGAAACTTCCTCCAAAAAAAATATGTAGAAGACAAATATAGGGAGAAGAAGGGGGTTTTCTTGACAACCATACAACCAGATGTAGGTATGGTTTTTCTTTTGAATGAAAATTCTTTTTCCCTTAATAAATTCCCTGGCTTACCAGGTTATTCTCTTTGGTTCTTCTCCAGTTAATACATGTTTGAACTCTTTGATGAATCTATCTTGAATAATGTAAAAATGAAATGGTTCTTTGTGTCTCCACAACATTAGGTATCAAAATTGAACTTGTACGTTATCAATATCAACATTTCCTTTTAAAGGAATACCCTAAAAAACAGTGCAATACACAATTTTAAAGACCGAGTATGTGATCATGAAAAAAATTTGAGTATTCAAATAATTACTCAATTGAAAATAGACTTCACTTTATTTTACTTTAGCCTGGTCGAATATAACATATTTCTGAAAAGATAATTAGAGTGCATATAGAGCTGGCCTAGCTATATGGGAAGTCAACTCTTGTCCAACCAATCATGTGAATGACCATGAAAAGCCCCAACATGGTTATTCTATTAAGGATATATAAATTTACAAAAGTTTGTTGGGCATATTGGAAGATGGAATCAGAAAATACTTTGACACATTTGAACCACCACCTTGATAATAAAGGAATGTATTTGCTTCAGGGAGCTTGAGACTCTTATTTGTAGAAGGAAGGTGGATCATTCTCCTAAATACTTTTGGGGTTAGTACAACCAAATTTTTACCTTCTGTAGCTACTTGGATCCTTCTAGTATTGGAATCAAATATTTTTTCACACCAGGGTACCAACTCCTTGAAATCAAAGACTTCTGGTATGCAACAAGTGTTAGCAAGCCCTACAGTCTAGAGTATATTCTTTTTCTTTTCTTCTAATTTTTTTTCCAGAAACCATTGATAATAATTCAACCAGTGAAAATTCTTATCTTGCTTCATGACAGAGTTAACTGTATCACCACAAAAGGCTCCTTCTTCCTCCTCTTTTCTATACTTTGTGTTTCTTCAATACACTTTGATATACATGAAAGTATAATAATGAATTATGGAGCTCTAGTCATTAAAGGGATAAGTGCATGGTGGGTATTTACTAAAATGTCCTTTCTACACATACGAATTACCTTTGAAATACAAGTATCATAAATATAAACCATTAAGTAGATCTTTGAAAAATGGGACATTTACTTCCCATTAGTCCTAAATTGCCGCCCTTTTCTCATAAATTAAAGTGAATTAATGTGCCATAATCTACTCTTGATTATCGTGCAAAGCACATGTCTTAAATGAATCATTTGTGCAGAACTATTGGGAGTGCAGGAAGTGGAAGTGATATGAGTTATCTGCACTAAATTTTTGAAAATATACTAAGTATAGGTAATGCAAGAAGGGTCATGTGAAGAGTGTGGAGGTAATTCTTTTGAAAGTGCATGAGTGCAGGAAGAAAAGCGGTGTGAGTTCTGTGCACTAAGAGTTGAAAATAGACTAAGTGTTGTGTTATGAGGGGAAATATTTGTGCGGAGTGCAGAGTGTAGAGTGAAGAGTGTGGAGAAAGTATTTGTGTGGAGTGTAGGGTTATTGTGATAGTAAAAGGCTCCACACACATTAAAAAATGGCTAAGTATAAGAACCGTTGGGTTAAGAAAATTAAGGGGATAGTAGATTGGGAGAAATATTATTCAAGACATGGATTGAAAGGTGAGACATAAAATGGATCAACAAATGGCTCCAACAATGGGATAATAACCCCATGTGGGTTGCTAACAATCCAGAGAGACTTACATTGGGTGATGAAATTGAAAATAATGCATTTTATGAAGGGGGCGAGAATGGAAAGAAAATGGGTTATACTGTGAGAGTATATAGTCTTGAAAGGAAATAAAAGTATAAAATTTTATGTACCAATAGTGAGAACTAGAGATTAAATAAATAAATGTTTGAGGAATTTCCCATTTACTGGCAATATTTGAATTTTTCCATTTGTATATTTTAATAAATAAGAATTGTGACCAAAGATCTTTTCAATTTGATGCAACCCAATCCATAAAGCTTCAAACTTGGTAAGAACAAATGACTTCTCCTTAGATTTGTTTCAAAGTAAAACCCATTGATCCTTTTGAAAATGCTTGGTAGTTGCACTATGATCAAAATACTTCTTGACTATTTGTTGTCTGTTAGTCATGATTTCCAGTGATTTTTCCCTTTGTTCTTCAAACTGCATCAATTGATAGTAGCGTTCTTGAAGAAGTGATACGTCTTCAGAGTCCTAATTTTTGGTAGAAATAACTAATGCATTTAAATACAAGTGTATTTCCAATCTAGCTTATTTTCTATATACCAAAGTATAACATGACTATCCAACACTTTCATTTGGAGTTAATTGACTTTCCCAAAGAGCATATGTCAACTTTCTATGCCAATTTCTCTTATTTGTTTGAATGATCTTTTTGATAACTTGAATCAATGTTTTATTGGTTGATTCTACCAAACCATTTCCTTGGGGATAGTAATTGGATGATTGCCCCATTAATATTCCATACTCCCCACAAAACTTTGTGAATTTTGTTCAAATGAATATTGATCCATTGTTTATTATAAATTTCTCAAGAACACCAAATCTGGACAAACTATTATATTTTAAGAAAATTATCAATTGTTCTGAATTGACATTCCTCAAAGTTATTTCTTCTTTCTTCTTAGTGAAATAATCGGTAGCAGTGATAAAGTATGCATGTAATTTACTGTATTTTGGATTGATTGGACCAATGACATATAATCCCCATTGTAGAAAGGTTCTTTAGATGAAATGGTTTTCAAAAGCACGACTACTCTCTTCATTTTTTCTATAAATGTTTTGGCAAGCAAGTCATTTTCTTATCATGACACAACAATCCCTAAACATAGTTGGCCAATAATAACTGACTCTGATAATTATGCGTGAAGTTATTTTCAGTGAAAAAATTGCTCCACATACTCCTTGATGAAATTATTGGAGTACTTGGTGAGCTTTTGAATGGTCCAAACATCACAATAATACACCATCAAATTTTCTCTAAAAACTTATTCCAGATACAACTAATACATATTGATTGGTATTCATCTTCAGAGCTCTTCTCTCCTTAGGAGTCATTACAATAGGAAATTTCCCAGACTTGAGATAAAAAATGATGTCTTTTTTTCAGTATGGTCTTGAGGTAGATACATATTGGGTTGGTACACCATCTATATGAGAAATATTAACAACTTCAATACTAGTCATTAATTTACACAACCCTTGTCCCTTGAAAACCTTGACGGGCTTGATCTCCATGTCATATTATTGGATTTTGGGAAGCCAATTTTCCCATATCCCTTCTCTAAATTGTTGATTAAGCAACATTTTCATTGGAGGACATGATTAATAAGCTATAACATATGCTGACAAGATATAAGTTATGAAATGAGCCACTGCTTTTACCAAAGAAAAATATTTGTTTTTATATGTCAAAATATTTCAATTCATAACCATGCAACGTCTTACTCATAAATGCAATTGGAATATATTCTCTTGTAATTATGCATGCATCAGTCTCTTTTGAAGTGAATGAGTACAGTATAAAATCTTTCTCAAAGTTTGGACCGACAAGAACAAGAGCAATGGTGATTGCATGATTTATATTTGTAAAATCCTTTTGAATTTCTGGAGTCCATTCAAAATTTTGGTCCTTTTTCAATAACTTGTTAATTGACTTTACAATTAAGTCATAATCAGGGAAAAATCCCCGAACAAAATTTATCTTATCAAAGACAAATTGAACTCCCTTTTTAGATTTTGGGGGACTGAAATCATTAACGGATTTTATCCTTTCTGGTTCAATATAAACACCTTCCTTGCTTACAATATGACCAAGCAACTTTCCTTATGATACAACAAACAAACACTTCTTTGTATTGAGGGATATACCATACATCTTGCATCATTCAAAGACTTTTCTGAGATGCTTGAAATGTCATTCTCTTAGTTTTGAATGGACAGTTAAGTCATCTTGATAATTTTCCATAAACTTTCCAATTAGGTCATTAAAAGCATGCTCCAATTCTCTTTGAAATGTTGCGCTAGCATTTTTCTTTCCAAATGACATGCAGACATAGGAATATGTTCCCCATGGTGTAAAAAATGCAATTTTTGGCCTATTTTCCTCATCAAAAAGTTTTTGGTTATATCTAGAAAATCCATCTAACATAGAAATCAATGCAGAACTGATGACTTGTTGAAGCAATATCTCCATATTTGGGAAGGGATAATTATCTTTAGCACTTGCATGATTGATACCTCAAAATTCCACACAAAGTATAATTTCACCATTCTTTTTTTAACCACCACCAGATTTGATATCCATTATGAATGCCATATTGAAAAAATTATACCATCCTTCTTTAACTTTTCTAGTTCTAATTTCATTAGAGGCTTCAACTTTGGATTAATTACTCTCAACATATGTCTGAATGGTTTTGAGCCTTCTTTGAGAGGTATGGTATGCTGGAAAGTAGACTTATCATACTCCTTTAAATCATCATAAGTCCAGAAAAAAACATCTTTGAATTGTTGAAAAAGGATGGTATAACTTTTGACTTCATCATCAGTACAATTGGTACTCACATTTATATATTTTGTTTCTTCAGATGTCCCAATGTTTATCTTTTTAGTTTATCCGAATTTCCTAAGAGATAATTTTTCTATCTTTTTCTTCCCTTTTATTTGATCATCACTTGTGAAAATAGATTCTAGACTGACATAATTCTTTGGAAGGATATTGGTAGTTCGTTCATATGTTTCTTCCTTTAGACAAATTTAATCATCAACATTTTCTTCATTTGAAACAATTGGCTATAAATATGTAAGGAAATCTGTAACATGTTCATCATTTTCAAAAGCTTGCTAATAATCTTGATTATCTCAGACATATGGTCGAAATATTTTCTTGACATGAAAAGTATTAGTCATTTGAGAATCACTTGGATTACATAGAGATGTTGAAATAGATAAGGAATATTCCCTTTGATTATTTTCTTGAGGAACAAAAGTGATATTACAAGAATTGAAACAATCAATAAGATGCCAAACCCTTTTAGCATAAATTTTCAATCTTTCTTTCTTGATCTTGTACATTTTCTTGATATTATTGATGATTGATTCAGAGTGTCCAGTCACTATTAAATATTGAACCTTCATTTGAAGCACCATAATCAATCCTTGAATTAGTGTTTCATACTTGGATTCATTATCAGTGCAAGGGAAATCAAGTGTGATTGCATGTGGATAGATTCAATATTGAGGACTTTAAAATACAACGCCAACTCTAATAGCAGACTTAAAACAAGCACCATCACCTGACCTTTTCCAAAAACCTTGGAAGGCGTTATCTTCATCTTGTCTAGGATAATTCATTTGCTCTATGTTGAAGACAACATAATTTCCAATTCCAACATCAATATAGCTATGAATAATTTCATTTTCTTTCTTCTCAAATGATGTTGCTCTTCTATGTTCTCGTGGTACTTTGATAAATGTTCCATCTTTGTTTGGAAGCATCATGCAAATTCCATCATTCATTATATACCCTACAATCTTTGAGCACCAATGTCTGCAAAGGACAACTCCATATGGTAGGTGAAGATCAATGACTATTATGGTGAATACTTTTATAATATGTGGTGCTTCACATAGGCACAAAATCCTTTGATTTCTCCATAAGATGATACTTTCCTTAAATCAATGGCATAAATACTTTCACCAATTTCATAGTACTTTGTGTATTCTATTAAAAGAGCCTATGTTACAGATAATGCCATGATATTATTAGTGGCTGCATTATCAAACAAGCAATTATGTAATGTAAAATCATGTTTCTCCAATGATATGTAAAATGGTGGAACCTTTCCTCTTGGTCTTTCTAGTATATCATTTTGCTGTTGATTTGTGTTCATAACACTTGCTTCTATTCTCAAACTAGTTGAACTTGTATCGTCCAAAATATTTAGAATATTTTATTTTTTCCGAGTTAGCTTGACTACCTCCATGAATGGAAAATTAATAAGAAGCTTGGTTAATTCATCAACCAAATTATAGGTCATCTACATCGGTCTCTTTGTCTAATTTACAACTGGTTGTTTCTTTGTTGGTTTTGGAGCATTACCATTTGATTTTTCATTTTCTGGTTGATCCTTGGACTTGAATTTATTTTCTTGATTCTTGGTCTGAAAAAAATTGTATTGTTGTGAATTTTCATGCCCTTCTTGTTCATCAAAGATACAAAAATATGATGAAATTTCCTCCATCTAGACCAATTCTAATATTTGATCTTGATCATTTTATTCTTGATTGACTGGCTCATTATCTTGAATAAAATATTATTCTTCTATAATTTATTCTAACACAACAACATTTGGATTTATAACTTGAGGTGTTATGGGTCTATGCTCTTCATTTATTTGATTTCTATCATTTCTGTCTCTTTGATTCTATAGAAATGTTCTCACATATTGATGTGGTGGAATGATATTTTCATTTATTTTGAGTCAGGTTATCTCATTCTGCATTTGTTGAATAGTCGTGTTCATCTGAGAAATATCTATTTTTTTATGAGTTTCTTGAGAAACTTCAAGAATGTTTCTCACATTATGGGGTTGTCCTTGAAAAATTCCCCCTCCAACTCCTCATCCTTCAATAGTTCTTGAGGTATATGGGACTTGGGATGACAATTTTAAAATTGTCATATGTCTTTGTACTTTTCCAAGTATAATATCAAAATCAACATTACTCTTGAGCATATATCCTTCCATATCCATTACCTTTGTTATTTATTCATGTAATGTGTTTATCTATGAAACCTTTATTGTGTAATTGGCATTTGATGGAATCACATTATTATAACACTCAAATATAACAGGTGCTTTTGGATGCTTCTCTTCTAGAATTTGATTCAAGGTGAAGAAAAAATGTAAGTTGAAATCTTTTATTCTTTCACCTTTGATCTGTAAACTATCATGGATATTCCACTAGAACAGTTTGTCACAATAGATCTTATAAATAAAACTGAAATATACACTATGAAGGTTAAATTCCTTTAGATTCCATAATATTAGTTACTGATTTTATGCTTATGCATGAAATAGACAAAATGTGGAAAATAGATAACAATAAATTAAAATCACACACCATCCACAAAATAACACAAATATTTTCTCTGGGAAACCCTTACGGAAGAAAACCTAGCTAGAAAGTGAGGTTTCTCTACTCTCTTTTCTCCGGTATGGAAATAATGCAAGTACAAAGGAGAAGGCACTCTCTTTAGAGTTACCTGAGGCTTGTGGCCTATTAGGCTGATACATAACATTAACCCCCTCTATTATTCTCTCTAATTTCCCACTCCTAGTTTTTCTTCTCTGATATGGAAAAAATACAATAACATAGAATGGAACCCCTTCTCTTCCTAGTAGCTCTGTATTTAACTTTGTCCGATAGTCATTTAGGGGTATGTTTTTTACTTCCTCAACCCTCAATTGTGGTAGGGTTTTGGACCTTCTACAATCTTCTTGAAATTACATACATGGCTAGCCCCTTGTGCATGAGTAATTGGGGCTAATTTGGCATCCTCTCATACCATGGTGGTCAATATGGTAGGTCAACTTGTGAGAGGCATAAATTTTTCATACAAGCTCCAATTGACACGATGTTTTCATTGTTGGAAAGGTATCGATGTGTATAATAATTTCAAAGGGTCCTAGATATGCTAGGAAATTTTTAACCCAAAAAATGTAATTTGATTCCTCAAAATAGCCCCAAAAGGTTTCAAACCCCAATTTTCCAAACTAGGAATTGCCACTAAAATCGCATTGCAAGTTGATTCCTCCAATTTTTCCCACTATGAAAGCATCGATATAGATGAAAAATAATATAATGATCCAATCCAGATCAACCTTTTTGAAGATGAATTTGAGTGAAGTAGGTAAGTAAAGTATGATATGTGATTGGTTGTGCATATCTTGTCATAAACATATCTTCCATATCATCAAAAGAGCCAATTGATTAAGCTAGGAGAGAAAGGTCCCAATCATAGGCTAGGCCTATCAAAGTTTGAAGAAATAATCTAGCCATCACATCATTATATTCAATCAAATGAATGTCACATATGGAAAGTAATTGATCCATATGATTTTTTGGATCCATGATCCCATCACCTGTGAAAATAGGAAAATTTCCTTGAGGGAGAGTAAGCAACTAATGTTGTTCTCCTCGTAATTTAAGGGAATTGGATTTGTCTCTTACTCTTGGATTTATTTGTGTTTCATTATCAGGAACTTCATTTCTTTTCTCTTCTTGATCACCCATGATTGCTACATTCACAACTTCAGATGTTGAACCTTTTGTTTCTTGAGGAATTTCAAGATTCTTGCTTTTAGTTCTTGTCAAGGGGCCTTTGTAGGATTCCAACTTTTAGGAATTTATTATTGTCTTCTTTGTCTCAGTGCTATAGGTATTTCTTCTTCACAATCCAAGTTTCCAACTTTCTTTCAAGTTCCTCATGACTCCTTGTTGTCCTTATGGATAGAACATACAATTGATGAAGAATGCTTTCTTGGTCTCTTAGTCCAATTTGTATTTGAGATTCATTGGGATCTTGTTGATGTTGATATTATGGTAGCTGCAGGAGGTATTTACCTCCATGTGTAACCCTGACGAGAATAGAATATTTCGGGAAGCAATAAGAAACCCTAAAGAATTAAACCTAACCCTAGAAGACAAGTCAACTCAAGGAAATAATTAATATGAAGTATTTAGCATCCAGAATGAGAAGTCGACCGAGACATCTTAGGAAAACAGTATAAATATAAGTAGCTAGACCTCATTTTGTAACACACTGCTCAGAATTTTAGCTGGGAAGGAGTGTGCACTACAGAAACTGGGCAAGTGCGCAAGTTTGGTGGGTAGCTGCAATCGACAGCTGTCGCAATATGTATTCCTAGTTTAGGCTCAGACTTTCTATTGGTTATGGTTGGAATTTATGATCAGTATTGGTTATCTTTATGAATTATTCATGGTTGGCTATTGGTTTTCTTCTAGAATCATTCTCTGTCAAGGTTAAGGTGCTTGGGGGTGGCTTCAACCTATGGTTGGGTGAAAATATTGTTATATTGTCTATGGTTAAATGAGAACATCCATTACTTTTTAATAGGTTATGGGCCCACACAATCTTTGGATAGTATAACCGTTGGAAGATAGATTGGGAGGATTTTCTCAGTTGTAGTTGCAGTTGCAACTAGTTTTTACTGCAACAACGAAACCCTAACCCTCCTGTTGAGGCACCTTAAGTGAATGGATTGACCTAATTTCTAGATATTCCTGTTATAACCCTAAAATGCACCGTACAGGTTTACCTAGCATCAGGCCAACTCATGCCTCTTCCTAGCCAAAGCCATGCTGATTAACTCCTCAAAA
>SNQJ01S0108160.1:29508-39742 GCA_010110895.2 Picea sitchensis
TCGAGAAGACCTCCTGAATGGGAGCTAGTGTTTTCTTTCCTACAACAACTAAGCCTTTTTAAGTGTCTTTATTTTCAATGCATGAGTGTTTACTTGATGATCTTGATTGTTTATGGGTTATTTGAAACATTCCGAGAAGGCATCCTGAAAGGGAGCTAGTGTTTTCATGCCTACAATAGCTAAGTCTTATTAAGTGGAATGCAAGAGTCAGGGTTTGATTGAATTTCTTAGATTAGAATTTAGGTGCCTAATCCTGCATATATAGTGCATGTGCTTCGTAAGCCTATGAACCTCAGATTGACAAATTAAATGGTTGGGCAATTACTACGACGGAATTAAACGACAATATTTCAGCCTAACACTCCACTTTCTTCAGTTGGTCCCACCACATTGCATCTTTCTCATGTAAATTGTAGGTGGAAATCCTGGCTTCCAGGTTTGATGAATAGTTATGCAACTGAAAATATCTCCTAAGCCCAAGAGACCATGCTTCAACATCATCTTCCCTTTCTCTTTCACCCTCAAAGGAAGGTGGCTTGAGATTCCTCAGATCTCCTTACAACATATCTACCTCTTGTTTCCTTCTTTGGTGTCTGACAGGAGACACCTATGGACTGCTTATGGGATCATCCGTGACATAAAACTTTCTTTCTGAGTAAGGAGGTGAGTGGTGTCCATGAGATCTTCTAGCACTTCTGGAATAACCAACTCTTCCACGATCATCCCGTATTTCATGGAACATGCCTTCTTCCTCTTGTCTCGAGTTTGATCCCTTCTTCGTTTGTCTCTGCAACTGATTTAAGCTCTACAACACTTGAGCATTTATCTGACTTTTCTCTCTCATCGGTCTCTTGTTGTCTTCTTTGTAGCTCTGCACTTCCATCTTCAGTCTTCTTACCATTTCTATTAACATTTCCTTCTCTCTTTTTCCCTTGCGTCCATTGGACTCTGTCTCTACATTACCAACTTTGTTATTCTAGCCTTCGGCCTCCTTATCACGATTGGAGGCTCTCTCACCTTCTTCCATTTCCTCAATACACATCCTAAGATGATGTTCTTAAGCCCTTAATTCTGCAAAATGTGCAAGTGACCATTTTGTTAGAATTATGCATATGATAAACAAAATTGCCAAACCATGCTACAGGTCTCTTTCTTTTTTTGTTCATGGAGATCATATCCCCATTCTCAGAAAATAATAGTATACTATTATCCTTGGTTAACACAAAATTTCATCCTACGAAGGCGCTTCCTTCCAACCACCTTACCAAGTGACCACGACTAGAAATCACGGCTAAGTCCTTCCTTAGCACTTTTCTGTCTCGAAGACAGCCAATTTGACCCTCAACCCTCCTTCCCTCAGATGTCAATCTGCATATGACCACAACCATGACCCTGCGCTTAGCTAAAAAGAACTTGTCCAGAGCTTCGAGACTTCAAATTTTTTATCTAGGACTGGATCAACGGTCCTTGTCCTCTTTCATGATCAACAATCGAGATCCACTTCGCGACTCCGCTCTTTGGGAGTCTCAAATTTCCTCGCTTGCCTCCTCCCAGAATGATTTTACCCGGAGTTCATGATATTCCGATGAGTGTCCTCCCATAGATCAATGGTTGTGAATCACTTCATCTCATTGGGCTTCAAAAGTTTCAAACTTTCCTTCTGCACTTTATCCCAGAGTTCTTTCACTTGAAGTTGACGATCCTTCAACGTGTGTCTTTTGGAATCAATGGTAAATATGTAATCTGGAATTTGGGCCTTCGGGAGTTTTTAAACCAAAGAAACTTGTCATATCCTTCCCCACTAGAGTGCCCAGTCTCTAGACTGCACGATCCATCGCCACGTGGCGAAATACTGGAAGCAGACATGTGGTCCAATCAGGCAGGTGACACATGTCACGTTCTAACTGACTTTTCAATTATCCACTTGCTCAAAGCTTACTGACACGTGGCACACATCTCATGTGTCCACGTCCTCCCTAGTGACGTTCACAAGCTACGTCACTTTGGAAATTACGGGGTCCACATCACCTTCTAGGTGACGTCATCGTGCCCCACCACTTCGAATCTTCAGGCTTTGGGACTTCAGGAGTTTCCACACTAGCACACTTCCAATTCTCCCAAACTTTGATTTCTTGAACTGGCCAATATGTCGCCATGTGTCCTCCTAGATCAGACGATGAAGATTCACTTTGGGTATTCACCTGGAGTCCATGGATCTAGATCACGTTTCCTCCTTAATCTGATGGTTGAGGCTTTCTTCGAGTCTTTGGACTTCGGAAATCTCAAACCTCAAAACTTAACTGGCCCTAATGGATTTTATCTGATTCCCTGGATTTGGTGATGTGTGGCTCTCGACAGATCAATGGCCAAGATCCTTCGGGTCTTCGGGTTTCAGAAAACTCAAACGTCAACCTTTTTTCGAAATGTTTTTATCTGAATATCATGATCTATTAAAGCGTGTTTCCCATGGATTGACGACTATGATTTCTTTAGGTATTCGTACTTCAAAGAACTCAACTCTCAACCTTTTCTTTTCCCTGAAGTACGCGGATTTCTGCCACATGTCATCCTGGATCAGATGGATGCAATTCACTTTGGATCTTTGGGGTCTAGAAATCTCAATTCTCAACCTCACCTTGCTCGCCTTTTCCCAGAGTTCTTTCACCCGGAGCACACGATCAGTTGACGCATGTCCTCCTAAAGATCGACAGTTCCCGACTACTTCTACTCTTTGGAGGTTCGTCGCTCGAGTACTAACATGTCACATCACTGCATGCCTTTCAATTTGTGGGGGCACTCATTGACGGTTTGGATTAACCCACTTTTCTCTCTACAATTCTACTGATGATGACACATAACCCCCTTGGGAAAATGATGGCTTGGATTGCAGGATCGCCTTGGGAAATTATCTTCTGTGCAACTTGGTTCCCCTCAATGCCTCTTGTTTGTTGATCTCACTCTCCAATGGGATATGATGGTGGTGACCTTATCCCTTGCTTCCTTTTCATCCGATGACCCCTATTCACCTGTCCTCCGATCCAATGATCACAGGTCTCTCATGATCGTACAATGGTGATCACTCTCGAATCGAAGAGGGATGGTCACAATCCTTAGAACCCCTTCCCACGGGTCTTTGACATTCTATCTCATGTGCAGGTTCTGCAATGCCATTCCTCCTGAGATTTTCAACTCCATGGTCATAATTCGATCTCGACCCCGAGACTTCGACCAACAAAGCTGGCCCATACGAGCCCGATGTTTCAACCAGAAGCTCTGATACCAAACTGTAACATACGCAGCCACCCACAGGCTGGGGTATGCTACCTTCAAGCCCGCCCTTGGACTTCTTTCTCTTATCTTTACCTTTTTAAAATTTAAGGATGCATAAAAGGAAAGACTTTAATGACATGCACAACAATATCCGGCAAGCATGCATAGTCTAAAGATTCAATTAAATGATAATTAAATATACTGTGGAAATACATTCATATACATGCAAATGATACCATAACAAAGAGCACTTATCTTTATGAAATATGACACTAACTGGTTGTAGACCAACGACGTTCCACCCAACTTTAGACACTACTGTTCCAAATCTCAACAACAACATCACCCCTGAGCCAGGGCTATGAATCCATAAGGACAGTTCCAGAGTGTTACTTGGCTTCCAAAACCAGTCAACACCCAAGCTCTCACAAGCTTCCCAGCTCTCACAGAAATCCAAGTAGCCAACTCTCTTCTACCCAGCTTTCACCACCCGAGAGAACAAACCTCCACCCTTCTCTGCCACACACTCCTTCTCCTTATTCGGGCTGTAGTGCAACTGGTCCAGAATCTCAATGCTGGAACTCTCAGGACTCGCAGCTGTGAGTAGCGCTAGGTACATACCAACGCATCTCAGACATGCAGGCCTCAAATCATGGCTGAATCACACCAGTGACCACTACAAACAACTATCCCGTGACTAATCTTCAGCAGTTCAGTTCCCTTTTTCCAATCCAAGACGTAGATAAGGATGGATCAATGAATGGGTGAGTGAGTGCATGAAAGTGCATGAGGGAAATGAATGAACGTATAGGAAATCAATGAACAAGCCATTAGTCAAACCCCCCCATCAGACTAGAGGTGAGTTTAAGTAATTTCGTGGGGAAGCAAGAACCTCCTGGCCTTCCCCAAGAAGTTCATGTAACCGATCCCCTCCCTTAGGAAAAAAGGGTAATTAACATAGGAATAAACACTTAGCCCCTCAAGGCCCCTCTCTTGTGGAATCATAGCCCCCTATAACTCTAGTCCTTGTCCATCTAGTAGTCAACCATGTATTTATTATTAATAATGATAGAAAACATTACATGTCTTGGGCACACTGGCCTTTTAATAATTGTTTGGGCACCCTGGCCTCTCAACATTGTAGCATTACATTATTTAAAATGGGGGTTCAAACCTTGGGGTGTTACAATGTGCCATATGTTGTAATCTCTATAGATAACACATTTTGATAGAAGTTACATTAGTTTGTAGTTTTGCATATTTTATTAAATTGACACCCATGATATTGTGGCAATGACATTAAAATATTTATTATGGTCTCTTATAATATCGTGGAAATGTCATTCATTGAAATATTTGCAATGAATTTACATTTTTTAATAATTCGGTCAAAGATTCACTAAGAATTTACAAGCTTTTATAATTCAAGGAAGTTTTTTCCAAAAAAATATATATGCATATTACATTATTGATGAAATAACTTTAAATTTTTTTTATGTATCATTGGAATTCATCCATTTATTATACCTATATACTTTGGTGTTTTTTAAAATTTTCCATGTCCAGAAGTAACAACATTAGTTCCAGTCACCACATTCAACAACAAAAATAGAATAATGAGGGCGAATTAGCTCAGCATAACAACCCAAAGTCTGAGGTAGAGCTTCCATAACTATCCCCAACATTATTTATATCCGTAATCTACAAACTACAAGAAAAATAAAACCTTTCTTGGCTTAGCTTCTAGATCCCACAATTCCCTCATTGGTCAATAAATAAAAACTCTATATAACTCACTCTAATATTTATATTTAATCCATTTGTTCATTAATAATAATAACAACTATGAGACATTATATATCCATAGAAAGACTAGGAATTATATGGAGATTATCCCATGGAAGAAAGATGGAGATTATTGGGAAGGGGATAAGAAGGACAAGGGAAAGAAAGAAGAAGGGAGAAGAAGGAAGGTTATTGTGGTAGGGATAACAAGAATGGTGGAGAAAAAAAGGGGGAGGATGCAATGTATTTAACCCCATAACTTTAGATAAATTGCAAGTAGGATGCAATATAATACACGTGAAACCATAAGAACACAAGAGAAAATAAATTGATCAACCATCTTTGTCTAAGGCTAAAGGTGAAGGTTTATCAGTTTATCGTTGTTGGTTCCCATGTGGAAACTTATGGTTGCATATTGTTCCATGGATCAGTACTTCTTGAATTGTGCACTTGTACAACTAACATTCTTTGCTATCGAATACTTCTTCTAGTTGGATCCAAATGGAACATTCTTCATTAAGTTCTAGTAGGTTGGTCTACACTTTGCAATTCGATCCCACAACCTTCTTCAAATATGACACATGAAAGAATGGATGAACCATGGAGTGGGTTGGGAGAGATAGCTTATAGTCCACCTATCCAATGTATTGTATGATTTGATAGGGACCATAGAACTTGGGAGATAACTTTTGGGGAAATTTGTCTTAGAGTGATGTATATTTATAAGGATATAGATGAAGAAACACTTGATCCCCTTCAACAAAAGAACATTTGTATCTATGATGATTAACTTGTTGTTTCATTCGAATTTTCACCATAACCAATTTGTCCTTGAGGGTACAAATAAAGGATTTTGTCCAAACTAACTGGGATTGGGGCTCTCGTGGACCACTAAATAAAAGAAATACCTGGAACAAAGAAAGGGAAACAATTAGAAACCGATCTTAGGTTTTCACAAATAATGAAACAAATAAGACTGAGGAATTACTAACTGATTGAAAGAAAAAGAAAGGAAGGCCAAATGTAACAAATTCTTGACTTACTAAGAAATTTTTTTCTCTCTCTTCTCTATGTTGCTGGAGGTTTTCCGTTATATGATTTCAAGATTCGACCATATGATTTCAAGATTTGACCTTCCTTTGAGGTAGCTATCTTAGGTAGTTATTATGGATTGTTGATCTCTTGTAACAACTTCTTGAGCCATTCACTAATTAGTAATGTACTCCTTTATCAACGGGATGGTTATTTATTGCTTAAATCTAGGTGCAAATATGTCCTCTATTTCTTTAAATTCCACATGGAGTTGGTCAATTGCTAACAAGCGGTCCTCATTTTCATTTACAAATATGACTAGCCAACACTAAAGTTCTTCTTCGGGAAACTCTATGAGGATGTCAAATTCCTCATCCCATGAAGTCTTAACCAGAACTAAGTCATTGTCTAATTCTCCCTTGGTTATGATCCCGTAATTTATTAAAATTTGTGGGTCCTATAATTTTCTTACAATATCCAATGCATTTAAAAAACATGTCCTATTTTTTCATTAATTCTCTCACAATCAACAATTGTATCTTTTAACATATTTACTCTTGCTTCCCATCCCACTCTTATTTGTTTTATTCTTTTGTTTGAGAGCAATTGTTTCTAATTTACATGATGATCACTCAAAATAGTGACCCGTGCACTAAATTTTTTGTACCTCATTATTATAGAATCCTTCATCATGCTCTAAATGTTTTTTCAAATATTTAGTAAAACTTGTAATCCTTTGAGATAAACTACATAGGCTAGTACCGAAATCCCACACTTGTGAAATAATGTCGAGTCTTTCATTGATATTATCGACAAAAATAGAGTCTTACTCCACTTGAGGGTTGGGTAGCTTTTCTTACTCAGATTGAGGTTCCTAGTGTACTTGGTGGAATCTAATTTGACAAAAGTATGGCTAATGGTGTTGCAAATAGTGGATTTGGACTCAAAGCATCCTCAAGCTCATTTATTCTCTTTTTAAACTTAATATTTTCTAATTATTTTTCCAAATTGAATGGGAAAGAGAATTACTTGCAGAAAAATGTAATTTTTGGAGTTTAGAGGATCTAAATCTTGATACATAAACTTTAGAGCTCTGCTTTTGAATTACCTTGTTGTTTTTTACACTGACTTTTTCTATTTGCATTTTCTTTTCTTCCTTGTTTTATTGGGAGTTTTACAGTGTCAAGGACCACTCCTCAAACAACATAGGTTATTATGTGGCTAGGTCCTCAATAATTTGTTGACTCATAGCAATTCATCGGGCTACCCAGTCGGGTATCTCAACACTATCAATCTCCATACCAACAATATTCCTTTAGTCTCCTGAATTCTAGGAATCACTTTCACTTGGGATTATTTTTCATTTTTGTTGGGACATTGTATGTGCCCATTCAAGATCGATATGGGGTGTATCATATTCATAATCATCTTTGACATGTCCTTCATTACTCTCACCTTTGTTAATGTTTTTCTCTTATTTTCTTTGCACGGAGGAGGAGCTTCTACGTGACTGAGGATTTGAGGAAGATTGTACATTAGTGTCACCTTTCCCCTTTGTATTTTCCTTATTTGAAATTATTTCCATAACTAAGTCTTCATTGCACACATTTGTTTCCTTTCTTGAGGGATCATTATCATCAGTCAATTCTGGTAAAGAGACTATTTTACCTCATGGATGCTAGGTGTTCAAAGAAAATACCTTCAGGGTCAAATCCTTTTAGGGGTTGTGCTTCTTTGATATTAAATACTTTGATAGTCTTTGACACTTCCTTCGAATGGGTGAAATTATTTACTACTCTATCTCCAACATGACTAGGAAAGGTAATGAATTTCCCTTTTCATTTCCTTTCAAATAGGATGCACCAAGATTTATACTATCTAGAAACTTCCTCCAAAAAAAATATGTAGAAGACAAATATAGGGAGAAGAAGGGGGTTTTCTTGACAACCATACAACCAGATGTAGGTATGGTTTTTCTTTTGAATGAAAATTCTTTTTCCCTTAATAAATTCCCTGGCTTACCAGGTTATTCTCTTTGGTTCTTCTCCAGTTAATACATGTTTGAACTCTTTGATGAATCTATCTTGAATAATGTAAAAATGAAATGGTTCTTTGTGTCTCCACAACATTAGGTATCAAAATTGAACTTGTACGTTATCAATATCAACATTTCCTTTTAAAGGAATACCCTAAAAAACAGTGCAATACACAATTTTAAAGACCGAGTATGTGATCATGAAAAAAATTTGAGTATTCAAATAATTACTCAATTGAAAATAGACTTCACTTTATTTTACTTTAGCCTGGTCGAATATAACATATTTCTGAAAAGATAATTAGAGTGCATATAGAGCTGGCCTAGCTATATGGGAAGTCAACTCTTGTCCAACCAATCATGTGAATGACCATGAAAAGCCCCAACATGGTTATTCTATTAAGGATATATAAATTTACAAAAGTTTGTTGGGCATATTGGAAGATGGAATCAGAAAATACTTTGACACATTTGAACCACCACCTTGATAATAAAGGAATGTATTTGCTTCAGGGAGCTTGAGACTCTTATTTGTAGAAGGAAGGTGGATCATTCTCCTAAATACTTTTGGGGTTAGTACAACCAAATTTTTACCTTCTGTAGCTACTTGGATCCTTCTAGTATTGGAATCAAATATTTTTTCACACCAGGGTACCAACTCCTTGAAATCAAAGACTTCTGGTATGCAACAAGTGTTAGCAAGCCCTACAGTCTAGAGTATATTCTTTTTCTTTTCTTCTAATTTTTTTTCCAGAAACCATTGATAATAATTCAACCAGTGAAAATTCTTATCTTGCTTCATGACAGAGTTAACTGTATCACCACAAAAGGCTCCTTCTTCCTCCTCTTTTCTATACTTTGTGTTTCTTCAATACACTTTGATATACATGAAAGTATAATAATGAATTATGGAGCTCTAGTCATTAAAGGGATAAGTGCATGGTGGGTATTTACTAAAATGTCCTTTCTACACATACGAATTACCTTTGAAATACAAGTATCATAAATATAAACCATTAAGTAGATCTTTGAAAAATGGGACATTTACTTCCCATTAGTCCTAAATTGCCGCCCTTTTCTCATAAATTAAAGTGAATTAATGTGCCATAATCTACTCTTGATTATCGTGCAAAGCACATGTCTTAAATGAATCATTTGTGCAGAACTATTGGGAGTGCAGGAAGTGGAAGTGATATGAGTTATCTGCACTAAATTTTTGAAAATATACTAAGTATAGGTAATGCAAGAAGGGTCATGTGAAGAGTGTGGAGGTAATTCTTTTGAAAGTGCATGAGTGCAGGAAGAAAAGCGGTGTGAGTTCTGTGCACTAAGAGTTGAAAATAGACTAAGTGTTGTGTTATGAGGGGAAATATTTGTGCGGAGTGCAGAGTGTAGAGTGAAGAGTGTGGAGAAAGTATTTGTGTGGAGTGTAGGGTTATTGTGATAGTAAAAGGCTCCACACACATTAAAAAATGGCTAAGTATAAGAACCGTTGGGTTAAGAAAATTAAGGGGATAGTAGATTGGGAGAAATATTATTCAAGACATGGATTGAAAGGTGAGACATAAAATGGATCAACAAATGGCTCCAACAATGGGATAATAACCCCATGTGGGTTGCTAACAATCCAGAGAGACTTACATTGGGTGATGAAATTGAAAATAATGCATTTTATGAAGGGGGCGAGAATGGAAAGAAAATGGGTTATACTGTGAGAGTATATAGTCTTGAAAGGAAATAAAAGTATAAAATTTTATGTACCAATAGTGAGAACTAGAGATTAAATAAATAAATGTTTGAGGAATTTCCCATTTACTGGCAATATTTGAATTTTTCCATTTGTATATTTTAATAAATAAGAATTGTGACCAAAGATCTTTTCAATTTGATGCAACCCAATCCATAAAGCTTCAAACTTGGTAAGAACAAATGACTTCTCCTTAGATTTGTTTCAAAGTAAAACCCATTGATCCTTTTGAAAATGCTTGGTAGTTGCACTATGATCAAAATACTTCTTGACTATTTGTTGTCTGTTAGTCATGATTTCCAGTGATTTTTCCCTTTGTTCTTCAAACTGCATCAATTGATAGTAGCGTTCTTGAAGAAGTGATA
>SNQJ01S0108161.1:11477-23748 GCA_010110895.2 Picea sitchensis
TAAAGAAACAACTACAACGGCTAGCCAAAATAGGTGATCACTCCACTAAGGTACCAAAGACCTACAATAACTCAGAAAACAATGCTAATGCAGATCCTTGTGTGTGCAAGGAATAGTTAAGAGAACGCGAAGTTCAGATAAAGGTATGAATATTGGTTAAAGGGTGACAATGGTTAAATTTGAAGGGTATTTACCATTTTTTGTTTTTTTAACTATCACAAACTGACACTTTTAAAATCTACATGTCAATGATGACGTCCAGTTAATTTTTAAAATCGTCAAATTGATGGGCGGGTTAAAAAATTACCCTTATCCATTTTTATATATATATATATATATATATATATATATATATATATATATATTTTAAAATATATATGTCATTTATGTTTATGACTGAGATTTTAGATAAGAAATTTTTAGTATTTCCAAATCAAACTCTAGAAAACAAAAGAAGCCAGAAATAATGCTAGCTACGACTTTGACTCTCCAAGTTGAGACTCTGAGATAAGCATAGACGATACCCATAGTGTTGAGACTATGAGATACACACAAACTATTCGCATAGTGGGTCTTTGAGTGTTCTAGAAAAATCCCATCTCTGTCGTGACTCAGATCATTTAAATTGCAATCCTGCACCATGCATGTTGAAGCCTGAAGGTTGAGAGTCACATCATGCAAATTGCAATTTGGCACTATGCACACTAAATCCTGAAACTTGAAGGTTGATATTCCCACACCCATGGGCCATCGGTATGCTATATAAAATGCCAACCTATGAGGAAAGAGTACTCAAATTGAAAGGTCTTTTTGTTGCCCAATAGAAATAATAGAACTGAGTTTTCTTGTTTATCTGGGTGAAACAAAGATTTTATGTTTGATTTTGAGAGTTTTATGTTGTTTCCTTAGTGTTGGTAATAGAGGATATTGAATCCTCAAGGTAAAACAAACCATCATTAAAGGGTAAGACATGAGGGATTGTCTTAATCGAAACAATTAGGAGGATATTGAAGGTTTTAAATTGAATTGTGTGGAAGCATATGGCCTACTCTGGGAGATTTGACACACATAAATTAGACAGTGATGGTGAGGTTAGTAGACCACATATGCTACTACCCGATGATTTGAAATCTAGTCGCCCTTTCTCATTCTTGATTATTGTGACCATTGGCTAGGCTACCTTTGTACCATTGAGCATGTACTTGTACAAAGGTATTAGGGAATTGTCATTATAATAGAAGCAATAAAAACACATATAATACACAATATTTAAATGACGGGGAAAAATAAATATAACATGTCATGTGAAGGGCAGTTTAAAAAATAAACACGTCATAACAAATTCACTTGATGGGCAGGAGTGCCCATCAAATTTATACCTTGAAGGGTGATAAGACTAAGTCAAAGGGATTAATGTAGAGATGCAGATGAATTAATTTCATTGGGTGTGGTTGGCTTAAAACAATATTTTATATTATGTGTTGTGTTTGTACGAAGTTGGTTTATTATCTTGGTTTTTTGAAATTGTATATATATTTTTTATTTATGAATTTCTACTTTTGTTTAAGAATAAATATTAAGAAAATTTTATTGTTTTAATATCTTCTCATAGCTTATCACATTTGGGAAACAATGGATATATAATTTATCAATGATAACAGATTTCATGGTAACATATTTGACTTTAGGTGTGTTACCCCCTATTTCTAGGGCTAACTAAGGAGATGATGTATCGAGGCCCTTAGGTTGCGGACATGGAGTACCGAGAGATGGATTGACTGGCAATGTCCACTCACACAGACAAAGCCCTGCCTCACCACCATACTTCCCTGTTCATCATGATGGCATTCACCACATCAA
Source organism: Picea sitchensis (assembly GCA_010110895.2). Taxonomy (NCBI): domain Eukaryota; kingdom Viridiplantae; phylum Streptophyta; class Pinopsida; order Pinales; family Pinaceae; genus Picea; species Picea sitchensis. The sequence goes on from SNQJ01S0108161.1 coordinate 13,338, forward strand.
CTTTCTTATGGAAGACAGTGGATCTTTCTCCATGAGGTAAGGTAAGTGCTACCTTAATACTTGAAGCATTTGAATATGTTGCATTAAATCTTCTCTTCATTATAGAGCATTTGCTTGGAAGTTATGTTTTTTTCCCTATTTCACCTTGGTGAGTGTCATGGTTTCCTAGTAAGTGGGCACTCTCATGGAAAGGGTTGCTACTCGAGGGTCTCCTTGAAGGGTCATTTTACCATTCCCACTCATAATTGCCACCTTCCATTACTTCTTCCCCTCCATTTCCCCATCTTTGAGGTTTTCAAGCTTATTTACCCAAGAAGGGAATGTACCTCATTTCATGGGAAGAAGGGGGCATTAGGCTCGGAGGTTCCCTGGAAAAAACATCATGCAATAAAATCTCTCCCTAGGATCCTGAGAGCAATGAAACACCTCTCAAAAAAGTGAGGGACCCATATAATAAGTAACTAATTGATCAATGATGCTTTCCAAGGTAGAGCGTATGTGGGCTATGCATTTCCTTTTAGTGCCCCTTATTGTCTTCAACTTGGAAAAGCATGCAAACCAAGGTAGAGAGTTTGTGGGATGTGTATTTCCTTTTAGTGCCCCTTACTGTCTTCAACCTGGAAATACATGCAAAATGAATGGCTAATAAAGGGCTTGGAAAAATATGCTTTAAAAACAAAAAGAGGAAAAGGACGTGGCTAGCCCTCAACAAAGGCACCCATAAATGAGACAATATGAGCCCTTGTATCTCATGAAACCCCATACCTATAATTTTAACCCCATCCACGTCACATTCACTACATAACCTAGAAAGGATTCTCCTTGGGAACACCCCCTACTTGAGGAACTAGTTCACCCAATAGGGCAGTATGACACCCCTCCCATATCTAAATTCGGCAAATTGCATAGGGTCTTTGAGCACTTGTTTGATTTGAAAGGGTAGATTTGATGCACATGTTTAGATGGTTCTTGTATTAAATGTGATTTACTTGGCATGATACATATGACTTGAGACCCTTGGAGGGAAAATTTACTTGTCTTTGCAGGGCCTTGCTTGGTGGATACTTGTGGAGGAACAAGCCTTGCTTGGGCCTTCATGGGGGCATGAAGCCCATAGAGTGAATTTCATATCCCACTCATTGGGATAACTTGGATGAGGGACGTTTCATTTGGAGGCATTTGATTATCCATTGGATGTGATTCACTAGCCTTCCTAGCCTCAATGTTTGCCTTTGGAGGCCATACACTTCACTTCTGGGGCATGACGTCATCACTTGGAAGGCTATGGTTTGGTGGTTCAAGGTGTTTGATGATGATATGACATGTTTATTTAAGGAAGACTCTAGCACATTGACATTTGGCCTTGGGAGGCCCAACGACTTCCTCAACAAGATCATTTTTTTGCTCTTTATGCCCCTAAGTCACCTCTTAAGGGAGTGATGTCATCATTTTAGGGATTTCTTCATTGTAATTTTCAATTTGGTAAAAAATATTGTTTAGGAAGGAAAATTTGTGAGGTCGGCCTCCTCAAATTATGATTGTGGACAAACTATTTTAGGTGACCTTATATAAATAGAGATCACCTCACATTTCATTTGGAAATAACTCACTTGAGAATTACATATTACTTGGCTGAAATTTTCACCCTACTTTGGAAAATCACATATCTCTCTCTCTTCTACTATTTGGATGTTAGTACTTTTCTTTTGGTGAAGGAAGCTAAGGCACTATCTCTTGGATACTTGTCCTTGGTAATTTTGGTGGAATATGCTTGATAAAAAAGGGTTTCTTCATGCTTTTTCTTGGAATTGGTAAGGAATTTCTGCATTAATTGTGTTTTTCTTCTTATGTCAAGCTAAATTTGTCTAAACCCTTGAGGGAGTATAAAGGCATACACCTTCCATCTGACATCAATTCTACTTTGTTATCATTAAATAAGCTACTTTGCAAAGGTTGCTAGGAGGAGTAAAAAGGTTTACACCCTCCTAGATTTACCTTGCTAGTTTTGTTTTCTCTAGGGAGTAAAAATGATAACACCCTTAGAGAACTAAGACAACTAGCTCTTAAAAAAGAGACTCCATAACCCAATTTATTTGGCACTAGTCTAATTTGCATTGGAGATATAAAATCATTGCATTGGTATACGTGAATTGTTGAGATATTGCACTTGTCTAACTTGGAATTGATTATATATGTTATAATCATTCTTGTGCCCTAAGGGTGTATTCTTTAGACAAGTAGTTCTCTTTGTTTTTACAAATTAATTCTACAGTCATTAGGGCTACAAAAAATCACATCTTCTTTCAATCTTTTCTCACTATTTTGTCGCTGAAATTAACTTGTAAACCTTGGTAATTGTTCTACTAGTTATTGGCTAATTTTTGGGTGGATTACTTGCTGATTTATGTGGCTAGATCGTGTTGTTTCAGCCACTAGGCTGTCATAATAACTTGTTGATAACACATAATAAACAACCCTTAAGGCCACCAAAGTCTTGCTTTAAACATTGGAAGTTTGACTAGTCATTGCTAGTTTTATTTCCAATATCTTGTATTAGATTTTGAGTGGTTAAATTTGCAACTATTATTATCATTTGTTGTTGATATATATATACTACTGCAATTTGGGACAACAAGGCTATTTTCTTGATCCCCATTGGTTTAAGGATTGTATATCTATCATTTGTCTTGTTTCAGGCAGGGCTAACATTGTTTTGCAGGTACATAACACTTGGAAACCATTCTCCATCTACAAGACTCATTCTCAAGACTTATTCTTTTTTCAATATTGACCTATAGGGGTGTTCATTGATCATCATCTCATTTTCCATCTCAATCCCCCTAGGGTCACCGAAAGTCCCCCCTTGTGGTGATTTCATCATCACTAAAACGAGGGGAGTGTCTATCTAAGGTGACAGTGGGTAGGTACTCTTGTAGTTGTCACACTTCCGTGGATTGGGTTGGGATTTTCCAAAGCTACAGATTGTGCAATAACAAGGTGTACATACCCTACGTCCCTCTCCATTTGAACATGTAAACTCTGAGGAGGGAACACGTGTTCTTAATCATTAGGCCCACTCAAGTTGTACTTAAAACTTGATATGTTATATTTTTTTTTTGTTTTTACTTTTCCCTAGAACTTTGTATATCCTTAATAAATATATTAGTTGTCAAAGTTGTTTCCTATTATTTATTTTTTATTTTTTTGAATGTCATGGTGAGTAAACTCTATTACTAATAAGATTTTTAATTTTTTTCTATAAGTTTAACTCATTATTTGTATTAAGTTTCTTTTATGAATGAAAATGTTCTCCAAAGTGGATTACTTGCTAGTTTTGTTAGAAAGTTGAATTTGAAATTAAGGATAAAATCAATTATGAAGTTTTGAAGTTATAAAATGATATAATGGTTTAGTTAGTTAAACACCCAAACTGCTAAGTTATAGATTTGAGTTTTAAAGCTAGAAGTATCGATGAAAATAGGATATCATTCGACACCTTAGGTAACCCTAAAGGTCCTTGAAGGCAGTGGTCGAACACTAGGTATGCATAGCACTACTCCCTTACACACATTATTAGATCAAAGTCCACTACATGTTCTCTTTAAAGTCTACCAAGTAATATATTTACCCAATATCTTAAGGTAGTCGTGGAGAAACCCAAAGGTAGTGGTTAAACATGTGAGGCATGCATAGCACAACCCACTCACATAGATGTGGACCATATCCTATTCCATGTTTTCCTTAAAACCTACTAAAATGTAAGTTAACATATGTGAGGAAAAATCATATTTTCTATATATACTTTAATTTCTTTGGTTGGAATAAGTTTTCAAAATAATAATAATAATAATATGAGAAAGAACTAAGACAAACCTTAACTGGAGTTCACATCAGAATATAAGATGAGTTGATTATCAACTTGTTGCACTAGAGAAAAAAAATGTGTTCTCGTATCCCAATTAAATGAGATGTGATGTGTAACATGTGTATCTCTATCACACTAATAAATTAAAATGCAATTTGATGTTAACATTAATGTAACAAAAACAAAAAGATAATAATAATAATATAAATATATTTTAAGTCCAAATTTTGTAAGTATCAAAAGGTTTGAGCATTAGTTCACTTTTAAAATATGAAGTTAAAATAATCTATGCTAATCACTTTTACTATTGTTGTATGTAGAATGTATTGTTAACCCTAATGCTTACTTCATGGATTGTGTAGATTATATTTGATGCATGCCTTATTTTTAATTATTATGATTTATTTATTTTTGCTTCTATCCAAAAGACTAATGGAGTTATTATCACATTATCAGGACTTGAACTGGCAAGTAGGTGATTTGTACACTCCAGTTGATGCTCTTGCACAAGGTTTTAAAGGTGTTGCTCTAAATGACATTCGAGCATTGGTCAAAACAATTTCCCAATGGTTTGATAATCTAAGTTAAGGACTCGAATATTATATCATATCGTGAGATGTAGTACATCTTAGAAGATAATATCACATCATGGACCGTCAATAATACATATAGAAAAGGATTGAAATGTCATACCATTCATAAAATGACATTCCATTAGAAATGGTTTGTTGTAATATATTGTCAATGGGAAAGTTCTTATATTTGGTGGGTTTATTGGGTCTCCTACCTATTTTCATCATTCATATTCAACCAATTTGACTATTTATCGTAATACCATATTTCACATTAGTTTTAAATTTATAAATTTTACCTTTTCTTAAATGCTATTAATTGATGCAATACTCGCAATTGGATTTATCATATCTTCATATAACACATTATGTTACAAAACAATCAAGTTAAATGTGTGTTTTGTAATACTAAGTTGAATAATCTTAGTATTTATGTGCCTTTGAATTGTTTTTACATCATAATTACCTCTCTATATCTTTATAGAGTGGTGAGAGTTACACTTCTCAAGTTTAGGGAAAAAATTCTTGAATCACATTAATAACATCCTTATAATAAGTGTTATTAAGTCTGACACCTAAATGGTAACAAGTATGGGCTAAAATACTCTTTTATGATTAATATATGTATAAAATTATGTTTTTTTTTATGGGTATGTGTATATATAATGCAAACTATTGTAACACCCATCACAACAAAGTATGCAAAACATATTGATAATTGTAATTGTGTTCCTCTATGTATTAGTGGTTTCATTATTTTCTCCTCTGTGTTTTCCTTCATTTCCTACTAGCATATAGGAAACTTGAAAACATTTAAACATTCTCATCCTCTTTAGTACCCACTCGCCTTGAGGAGGGTCAATTTGGAGTCAGTACCTCATCATACCTAACGTCTTGAGTTCAATTGCATGCTTGATTAAGCTTTGTTTCTTCAACTTGAGAGCTCAACCTTGGGAAATCTATTCAAGACTCATCATTAATTGGATTAAGCCCTTGGTTTGGCATTATGAGGTCATTCTTACCTAGAGGATTCTCATTCATATTAGAGTGTGGGTATCCAAGGGTTTGTTCATCGCCTTGGCAGGTGTACCATTACACCACCTTAACAAAAATTCCTCAACAATTTGACTCTAGATGGGGCCTATACCAAGGCTTTGGTAGTGTGACAACTTCTTTGACCAATTTGTGCCCCTAAGTCCATGTTCCCAACATGTGGAAATATTTCAAAACAACATATTCAAAATATTGTGACAAGTTCCCTTACCAATTTGTGCCCCTAGGTCTATGTTCCCAACATGTAGAAATATTTCAAAATATAATATTCAAACCTTTGACTATTTTGTCAAGAATCTCAAAATTATTGTCTTCTTATTGATATAAGTTGTTTCCATTATAGATATTTGAGTCTCCTTCCTCAATGGCCCATAACAAAGATCCATCAAAGGAAGGATATTCTTTAGAAAACAAATCTTTCATCTACATAAGGAAGACTCAAGATAGGTAGGATGCCCTAGAGGGTTAGTGGAAAGCCTTCAATCTACAATTTGTTGAGTTATTGTGAATGTACATTTCCTTGTCAATGAACAATTAAAGACATTATTTGACCAATTTGTATATATATCCAATTTAGAATCTTCCCTTTTTGAATTCACAGATTCTTCTACTCTTAACACAACAAACACCAACGGAGAGGAGATAATCACCCTTTATAGTGAATTGCTAACTAACAAAGAGGAACATAAGGGCTTGACCACTAAAACGGAATATATAAGCACAACATCTTGGACCAAAGCAATTAAAGATTTTAAAAATTCCACCTCCCCCCCTCAAGTGGATATTGTCTTGCAAGAAAAATTTTGAAGAATAAATTCATGAACAATTTAATGCTCTCAACTATCAAGGTCAAAGTCACAAACAAATAATACAAGGTTGATCAAACGAAAAATAACTTTGACTAATATGATCCATGTTCATATGGTATATATATCAAAACAAATCTTGGTTCAATGAAGATTACTCATTGACCATACGTTTATGCACAACGTAAATGAGACTAGGCTTTAAGATCAAAGAAAAAAATATTCAATCGATTGGAGAAAATCTACTTGGATGAGATCTAACTAGGCTACAAAAAGAAGAACTCAAAGATAATACGGTCAATATTTTCAAAGCAACAAAATAGGGAAAATGGTGTCATTGTGGGAATTTAACTTACATGTATCAAGTAGTCCTAACCTCATAGTGCATTATTATGTGGTCTATTTTGTATGGAGAGTCATAATTTTTCTTGGAACTTTGGAAATACTATGCATTATGCATTTTCCTTGCTTTTGTTGATGAGAACAACATTTCCTTCAAAAGTTGTGTGCATCACATAAGAACAAATTCAATACTTGCATGTTAGGTGTAAGGACAAGGGAAATATCCATATACACCCATTTGACATTGTCAAACTTGATCAAGGAGCGCTCCTAGGTTGATTTAATCCACTATGATTGTTGTTGGTTTTTCCAAAGCATGCACATTTAAATATTATTCTAGATTGTGGACCTATTCTTCATGTTAAAACCCTATAAAGTTCAAGAAGCCTATAAAAATGCCTCATTCACATGGGATTAATAAATTTTGATGGATTTGATATATGTTTTGGAGGCTTGGATTGGTTTTGGATTGATCTTGGATTGGAGAGTGATCCTGGAGAGAATTTCATATTTTCATACAAAGGAATGCCTAATTTGCACCTTAATATCCACTTTCATATTTGCTTGTGAAGTTTTGAGAAGTGGATTGCTAGAGACATTGAAGACCATTGGACATGAGAGATCATTGAAGAGGAATGAACCTAAGATGAATTAATTTGAAGACATATCACCACTCAAATATATGGATGTAATATTTTCTACTTATAATAGAATCTCCTTCCTTTCCCCCACACATTAGTTTGCATTGGTTTATTGTTGTTTACTTGATTTCCTTATCTTACTCGTTGAACTAATGAAGTAGATCTAAAAGGGTTTCTACTTCATTTTATAAGTGAGATATAGGGTTTTGCAATTGTAGAGTAGGGAAGGTGTTTTAGTTTGTCTTGTGTGCAAGATTATTGGAGCTAGGACTCTCTCTTGTTTCTCATCTACTCAAGGTTGGAAGATCCATTAAGGACTACAACTTAGAAGTTACTCTCCCATTCTTTGCCAAAACCCTAGTTGCTTTCTTTCTTACTTAGCTTAGTAGAGTAAACTTTATTTTTTTTTCACTAGTGCTCCAATCAACTAGTGGGGATCTAATAGTACACCGTGTATGAAAAAACTTTGTTTATTTTTCAATCTCCTCTATAGATTGGTTTTGGGGTTTTCTTTGCTTTGGTTTTATGCTTATAGACTATTTCCATCTGAGATCCATGGAAGCCCAATGATGTACTCACTTTCCCTATTACTTTTTTATTTTCCAAGTTTTTATTTGTGTGTGCACTATTTTCTTTTACTTTCATGTGCACCGGGAATGGGAAAGTTGATAAACACTTATGCCCAACTTGCCTTGGGTGCAAATGTCCTTTGAAAGCCTATGCCCAATCCATTTGTAGGGTGAAAAATAAAACAAATGTAGTTTTTTTTTTGGAGTAAATTTATATCCTACTGCCTTTGTGGCTTATTGTCTATCTATTTATGAATTTGTAGTAGAGAAACTGAGAGAAAAGTGAAGAAAAAATTGATTGATTTTGAAGAACTTTTCCTTTTGAGCATTTACTTTTCCATTTCTTTTTTTCAATGAACACATCAAGAGCACACATTGCACACCTTATTAAGTTATATTTTCATGATGTTTGTTGGTTCATGACCTCTATAATATTCATTTAGCGACATGCCTTAAAATTAACCTTAATAAAATCAAGTGAGGCTTCTCTCTTTTTGGTCTAATAGAACATTAAAATTAGATTAGGATATGTCTTTTTATTAAATTGTTTCCTTAATTATTGATTGTGTGTAGGGTTACATGATTTTTATTCCATAAATTTAACCTTAAGACTATTAGGAACATGATATTAATGCTTAATTAGTTGACTGGTGATTGCTCTAAATTAACTTGTGTGACATACTAGTTCCATCTTCTCCTCGAAGTTTCCTTGTCTCTTGATCTTGATCATCACACTTGGTGAGATTTCTATCTAAATAGGCACCTTTGTAGCAATTTCTCATAGTATCGTTGCTAGTAGTTTATGGAATACCAACATTCCATTAACTAGAGGTGTTGGCACACCTATCATGTCCACCTTGAACCTCCCAAACCTGACCACAAGGTTTTGTATTTGGGTTCTTTCTACTTCAAATCAGATTGTTCCTCATCCCTTTCCTTCACAACATGTTAAAATGGTCCTACTTTCTTCCTAGCTCCATAAACACCAACCTTGTAACTAGGAACCATCCAAGATGAAGAAGGGGAATTATAAGAAATGAAAGAACAAGAACCAAGGGAAAGGGGCCAATATTGTATGTAATGTTGAGGGGAATGGCAATGTCATCTAGGGTCAAAACCAACCTAAATATCCTTGTGTTATTTCTAGGTAGGATCATTATGTTTACCTATGTCCTAATCTTGAAGAAATGTGAAGATTAAGGGCTCTTTTATGAACTCGTTGCTTCTACTATTGAATATTCACTAACTTCAACTTCTTTGGTTTCCCACTAGTTGGATGATTATTCCATTCCTATTGTTTAGTTGTACAAATATCCTCCACCACTGAATGGTATCACCATTTGTGCAATCTCTTAAGAGCCTTTGAATCCTTTAACAACTTAGGGATGGAGATTGATGATGCAACTTCACCCACGAGAGTAATTGCACCCTTTTCTAAGCTTTATTTTTTCAACCTGAGAGCTTACCCTTGGGAAAGGTAGTCAAGAATCATAATTAATTGGCTTAATCCCTTGGTCTGGTATTATGAGGTGGTCCTTACCCATTTGATTCCCATTCCTATTAGAGTGCAAGTTTCTAAGGGTTATTTCATCATCTTGGTATGTGTACCCTTTCACTACCTTGACAAAAAATTGTAATGTCCCTTTCCAAATAAGAGGGTTAATGGTCTAAACAACCCCGTTAGACTATATCCAGGGCCAGAAAGGGGTAAACATGGTTACTAGAGGTCATTCCAGCCAAGGGTGTTATAATTTGAAATTGACATTGAGTTAAAAGTGGCTAAAAGCGCTTTTAAGCCAACTTGAGCTAAAAATAGAACATATGAGCTAAAATTAGAGTCAACAACGAATTAGGGTTTCAGGAAGCTATAAGAGAAGGTAAAGTGACCTAATTCATCATTATGCATATTTTGACTTGTCATTGAGGAGAGAGGCGCATCTCAGGAGAGATAACTCAGTGGATTCCAGGAGGAATACACTAGTGGTTGGTTTCGGTGTTGAGAGACACACCCTAGTCATCGGGGAGATCACACATGTCTTCCATCAGTCTTCCGCAACAATTATACATGTTCCAACAGTAAGGGCATACTTATTCAGGGTGAGGGCATAACTTCTTAGGAGGTATTGAGTCGACTTGTCCAATACATGGTGAATCCAGAGATTCCCTTCCGACCCAGTTGAGAGGAAGGCAAGGTGCATCATTTTCCCAGTTTCTCATCAGATTCCGATGGAGAAATCATTTGGGGAGAATTTTTCCAGCAGTTGAGGTTGCGACACTTGGGGAGGACACATTCGGGGTTCCTAAGCGATCATCAGATCAGATCCAGGTAAATACTTGATCCGTATTATTTTCGGCACGAAATGAGAGTGGAGATATAATAAAGAAATGTACAGATACTGTAAAAATACAGAGTGAAAGACTCGCTAGAATGGTGGCAGCTTATCTTTGAGAAGAGATGTGACGGGTACTCGCATTCGCAAGAAGATGATTACAATGAGGCTCTGAAGGCCTTTTTACAATAAACAGGAATGCCAAAATTCCTAGACATCCAAAAACCTAACCC
>SNQJ01S0108161.1:23907-37976 GCA_010110895.2 Picea sitchensis
ATCTCGAAAAACCTTCATTTGGACCCTCAAAATGGCCCCGAAAGTTAAAACCTGCTAAAAATAGTAAATTGCCAAAATGGCCAGAAAACTGTTTTGAGCCATTTGGAAAAGGTGGGTGGCCACCGATATCCACCTGGATCAATACTTCTGATTCATTTCACAGTAGGCCAGGGACATCAGTTTGAGACACATATCAACTGATTCTGACGGTGGAATCACTAGGGCACAATTTTCTAGTAGCATAGGGGGCGCATTTCCCCAAGGGGATCCATCTGGGTCTAGACATACTAGTAGAGGGCCGAGCAGTCACAAGGACTGAGAGTTACAACAGGGCACATTGTTTGAGACAGTTTCCAGGTCGATCTGAAAGGTCTATCCACCAGGGCGAACTTTCCAGACTTGCAGTGGTTGTCGTATGAGCTGTCATAGCTTGCAACATATCTTAGATCTCATCCATTGATCCCACAATGTTCGTCTATTATCGGGTATTATTATTATTTTTTCTTATTGTATTCCAATCAACATCCTTTTGGCATTGATCTAGCCGAGTGATTTATTTTATTCAATCACATTCGACATTGTACTCGACAGAGATATGATAATATATAGTTTGCAGTCTTTTGTGTCATTTACTATATGTATGCTCATTTATATGTTGTAAACAAACAATTATACACATACACATCTAAAATTCATCTATAAACCCCAAGTGTATCAGATTAGATTTTGGTCACATGAGATTAGCAATATTTCCTTGACTAGTCAGGTTAGTAACATTACAGTTGTATCAGATCTTTCTTCCTACCATCTTGTGAAGAAAGTACTTCTCACGAACCCATGATTACAAGAATGGGTGAAGAATACCCAGAGGGTCGAGGAAATTTTTGGGACGAATACATCCAGTATCGCAGAGGTTATAGAAAAGACCGAAGAGACAGGAACAAAAGGGACTATACTCCCTTCCACAATCGGTATGATACAGAGCCAGAGCTAGAGGGCAGAGAGAATATCAGCTCTAACATAGAGGCAAAGATAGAGAGGACTATGGGTGACAGGTGTGAGACACCAAATGGTAGGGGGAAAGGCCCCAAGACACATGTTGAGAGTACACAGGCCATGTTGAATGACCTAGCAAGAGGACAGAGGGACTTTATGCACACCATACAACAAATGGCCATCAATACACTTATGATCCATCATAGCATGAGAATTATAGGTGCCAATGCTGTAGGAGTAGCGAGTGGTTCAGGAGGACACCGGAGAGGTGGGGCTAGTGGCTCCAGTGGATCTCAGGGCGGAGCTAGTACATAACTTTCACCATTACGAGCCTACACATCATCTGGGAGGATTCCCTGACCTTTATACCCATAGTTCCAGGGAGGAAAACCATTGGAACAACCAGGGCATGTAGGAGGACAGATAAGTCAGGGACAGGTAGTGCCAAAGGATCCATTCGGGGAGTACATGAGAGAATACTTGGCACTAGGACCATAGTTCCATATACACATGAGTTTGCAAGACTATTGTTCAATCCAATATCGAAATAGACCTCGAGAGGCAAAGAGGGGCAATGGGAAAACTCACAACATGGATTTCATCAAGAAAGTGAGAAAGCTAAACATTCCTACTTTCGAGCCGATATTCTCAGCTCAGGAATGGGTACAAAATCTTGATACATACTTCAAGCTTAACCCAATGACAGAGTCTAAGACTATCAATTTTGCCACTTTTCACTTGGATGGGGAGGCCCATGAGTGGTGGTACCATGGTCTGGTGACCTTAGGTCACAGCCATATTACTTCATACTTAGAGTTCATAGAGAGGTTTATGGAGAGATTTGACAGGAGAGATCCAAAGCTCCATTTCAGGGACCTTACGCGATTGAGACAGACAAGATCAGTCGAGACCTTCATCACAGAGTTCTAGCGGAAGGCAGTGGACTTATCCAACATATCATAGCACAGACTAGTGATGTTATTCATAGAGACATTGACAAATCCATTGAGAGGTTGGGTTAAGGATTTCAAGCCTCACACCCTAAAGGATGCCATTGTGCGCACAAGAGACATGGGCGACTCAGCACTGAAACCCAAACCTGTTACCAATCTCTTTGTACCATAGAGAGATGGGGATCAGAGAAATCCTCAAAGAGAATGGAAGGGTAATCCCAAATTGGACGATGACACTACATGGGATTTGATGAGGAAGAAGCTATGCTTCTCTTCCAGAGACCCTTGGGTTCCAATCCATAGGTGCATGGGAAAGGGAGAGATCCATTATATTGAGGTGGCAACAGAAAGTGTGGATAGTGAGGAGGAGGAGCAGGACAATAGATCCACTATCTTAGAGGAGGAGCCATCACAGGAAAAGGAGAAACCTCCACACAAACCACCGACAGGTAGTGCCAAAGGATCCATTCGGGGAGTACATGAGAGATTACTTGGCACTAGGACCATAGTTCCATATAGACATGAGTTTGCAAGACTATTGTTCAATCCAATATCGAAATAGACCTCGCGAGGCACAAAGAGGCAATGGGAAAACTCACAAAATGGATTTCATCAAGAAAGTGGAAAAGCTAAACACTTGTAATTTCGATGGATTGTCGAGATGCTCAGCTCAGGAATGGGTATAAAATCTTGATACATACTTCAAGCTTAACCCGATGACAGAGTCCGAGACTATCAATTTTTCCACTTTGCACTTGGATGGGGAGGCCCATGAGTGGTGTTACCATGGGCTGGTGACCTTAGGTCATAGCCGCATTACTTCATACTTAGAGTTCACAAAGAGGTTGATGGAGAGATTTGACAGGAGAGATCCAAAGCTCCATTTTAGAGACCTTACGCAGTTGAGACAGACAAGATCAGTTGAGACCTTCATCACAGAGTTCAAGCGGAAGGCAGTGGACTTATCCAACATATCAGAACATACACTGGTGATGTTATTCATAGAGACATTGATAGAGCCATTGAGAGGTTGGGTTAAGGCTTTCAAGACTCACACCCTAAAGGATTCCATTGTGCGCACAAGATACATGGGTGACTCAACACTAAAACCCAAACCTGTTACCAAACTCTTTGTACCACAGAGAGACAGGGATCAGAGAAATCCTCAAAGGGAATGGAAGGGTAAGCCCAAATTGGACGATGACACCACATGGGAGTTGATGAGGAAGAAGCTATGATTCTCTTGTAGAGACCCTTGGGTTCCAGGCCACAGATGCATGGGAAAGGGAGAGATCCATTATATTGAGGTGGAAATAGAAAGTGTGGATAGTGAGGAGGAGGAGAAGGACAATAGATCCACTATCTTAGAGGAGGATCCATCACAAGAAAAGAAGAAGCCTCCACGGAAACCACCGACACCGGCAGGGACCTACCCATATGTAGCGCCACATCCTCTTGAGCAGGCTAACGCACGTAAATCAGCAAAGGGAGGAGTCATAGCGACCCTTTCTGGTGTTCCTAGGTATGACACCCTCCAGATCAGAGGGACTATTCAGGGATAGCAGGAAATCTCCCTAATCGATGGTGGAGCCACCCACAACTTCATTGATGCTTCATTGGTGTCGAGGCAAGCACTTTAGAAAAAGGATTTTGAGGGATTCATTGTTGCAGTAGCAAATGGCCATACAGTGGAGTGTCTTGACAGAGTCCCAAACTTAGAGATAAATTTAGGTAACTACATAGTGAGAGACACATTTTATGTAGTTGACCTATCTGACACATATGTGGTATTGGGAGTCTAGTGGTTTATCACATTGGGAAAAATCACCACTAACTACCAAACCTTGGATATGGGGTTCAGGGACAGTGACGTGAAGAGAATCATTTTGAGGGGCATGTCAATAGGGGTACCCCAGATAGTTTTGGCCAAGAGGATGGAGAGGATATTCAGGCATGGGGAGGTAGCATATGCTGCAGAGTGCTTGATCACTATGTATAAGGATTTAGAGGGTCAACAATAGTATCAGGCAGATATCAAGAACTTGTTGGGACGACATCAACAGGTTTTTGGTTTGAGTCCACCAAGGAGGCCATCAAATAGGGGGTTTGAGCACACCATTGATTTGGAGGAGGGGGGAAAACCTATGATCACACCACCCTATTGTCATCCTAGGAGGTTCAAGGATGAGATAGAGAAAGAAATTAAGGAATTTCTAGTGATGGGATGCATCAGACCGAGCATCAATCCATTTGCTTCTTTAGTTGTCTTAGTTCTAAAGAAGGATGGTACCATCAGGATGTGCATTGACTACCGAGACTTGAAAAAGAATACCATCAAGAACTGATATCTTATCCCTCACATATATGAGTTGATGGATGAGATGCATGTAGCAATTTTCTTCTCAAAGATTGATCTTCACTCTGGATATCATCAGATCAACATCAGAGAGAAAGACATAGAGAAGATGACATTCATATGCCACTTTGGTCATTTCGATTTTCTAGTTATGCCATTTGGGCTAACCAACACATTGTCTACATTCCAGTCTTGCATGAACCACATATTCAGGGATCAGTTGAGGAAATCGGTCTTGGTTTTCTTTGACAACATCTTGGTCTTCAACAAGACATGGAAGGAGCATATGAGGCACTTGGATGAGGTACTAAGTATCATGGAGACATAGCCACTATATGCTAAAGAGTCCAAGTTTGAGTTCGATATGACAAAGTTTCTTTACTTGGGCCACATCATCAATGCATAGGGGGTACAGGTGCACCAGGAGAATATCAGGGCCATTCTGGATTGGCCAACACCTAGGAATGTGACAGAGTTTAGGAGCTTCTTTGGGCTATCCAACTATTACAAGTGATTTGTCAAGGTTTTTTCTTAGCTTGGAGCACCACTTACAGATATCACTCAACATGGGGCCTTCATCTGGACCAATGAGTTGCATAAATCCTTTGATCACATGTAGGATGTCATGGGCACTTGTCCAATGTTAGCATTACCTGACTTCACTTTACCATTTGTATTAGAGTGTGATGCATCCGGTGAGGGTATCAGGGTAGTTTTTATGTAGGGAGGAAACCCCATTGTATTCGAGAGTAGGAAGCTCGGTCAACCAGAGAGGTTGTACTCCATTTATGACAAGCAAATGCTGGAAATCATGCATGACTTGACCAAATTCAGACAATATTTGGTGGGCAGCAAATTCGTGGTCAAAACATATCACAACAACTTGAAATATTTCCTTGAGCAGAAGGACCTCAGTGAGCGCCAATAGAAATGGGTGACAAAGGTATAGGGATATGACTTCAACATAGAGTATGTCAAGGGGAAGAAGAACATTGTGGTTGATGCACTATCTAGGAGACCTGCGACATGTTCTTTGATGGAGATTTCATCATATTGGAAATCCCACTTGTTAGTGGAATATTCCAAGGACAAGTTCACTTGTGAGGTTCTAGATGGACATATTCAGGATGACAGGTACATGGTCATTGACGATGTCATATTCTACAAGGACAGAGTCTACTTAGTACTAGATTCAGGGCTCAAGAAGAAGATCCTTGCAGCAGTTCATGATTCACCACTAGCAGGTCATCAATGGTTTTTCAAAACCTATAGGTAGATCAAGGAGAGGTTCTCATGGAAGGGCCTCAAACAGGACGTTATGAGGTACACCAGTGAGTTTGTGACTTGTCATCAAAACAAGTCATAGCATATGCTTCCAACATGGCTACTTCAACCACTTCCCATTTCGAAGCAAAAATGGGAGATCATATCGATGGACTTCATCACAGGCCTACCCAAGGCCTAGGGTAAGGAATGCATCTATGTAGTGGTCGAAAAATTGACCAAGTTTTCTCACTTCTATGCCATATCGACAGAGTAAAACACAGTTCAGGTAGCCAAGTTATTCTTCAGAGAGGTCTTCAGACTTCATGGGTTGCCGAGGAACATCATCAATGACAGGGACAGACGGTTTATTAGGACATTATGGAAGGATTTATTTAGATTGGTGGGGATAGAGTTGAAACCCAACATCAACTATCACCCTCAGACAGATGGTCAAACCGAGATCGTCAACAAGTGGGTTGAAGGGTATTTGAGGAACTATGTGGGTGGACAACAGAGAACATGGGTAAGGTGGCTACATTTAGGAAAACATTGCTACAACACCACTTTCCACATGTCCATTGGTATGGAACCCTTCCAAGAATTGTACGGTTATTAATATCCCACTTTGGTAGACTTGGTTTTTGAGGAGAGAAGAGCTCCCAAGGCCAAGGATTGGATCATAGAGAGTCAGGAGATTCTCAAATTGCTAGAAGAGATCCTGCATACAACACATAATCGACAAAAGATGAGTGTGGAATGAAACATGATAGAGCACAACTTTGAGGTTGGGGATTTGATTTTCTTGAGACTCCAACCTTACAGATAGTCATCTCTGAAGAAGATTGGGGCGAAGAAGCGCAAGACCACATTATGGACCTTACAGGATCATGCTTCGGGTAGGCGATGTTGCTTATGAGATAGAGCTTGCAGAGGGGAGCAAGATTCATAACGTGTTCCAGGTATCTTGCCTCAAGAAGGAGGTGGGACAATTCATCAGCACATTAGAGGAGCTTCCCCCATTGGATGAGGAGGGACAGCTAGAGTTGGTTCCGGAGGAGGCAATGGAGTTTCGAGAGCAAAAACTGAGGAGCAGGGTCATCAGAGAGTGTTTGATCAGATGGAGAGGGCTTCCAGTAGAGGATCTACTTGGGAGAGTGAGCATGTGTTGCAACACTATGGATTGGTATTGTTGGAGGACAAGCAATTTTGAGAAGGGAGGATTTTAATGTCCCTTTCCAAATAGGAGCTCCAGAGAGGAGGCTTAATGGTCTAAATAGCCCCGTTAGACTATATCTAGGGCCAGAAAGGGGTGAATAGGGTTACTAGAGGTCATTCCAGCCAAGGGTATTATAATTTGAAAGTGACATTGAGATAAAAGTGGCTAAAAGCACTTTTAAGGCAAGTTGAGATAAAAATAGAACATATGAGCTAAAATTAGAGTCAACAATGAATTAGGGTTTCAGGTAGATATACGAGAAGGTAAAGTGACCTAAATCATCATTATGTAGATTTTGACTTGTCATTGAGGAGAGAGGTGCATCTCAGGAGAGATAGCTATGTGGATTCCAAGAGGAATACACCAACGATTGATTTTGGTGTTGAGAGACACACCCTAGTCATCAAGGAGATCACACAAGTCTTCCATCATTATTCAATAGTAGTTATATAGGTTCCAGTAGAAAGGGCACACTTATTCAGAGTGAGGGTGCAACTTCTAAGGAGGTATTGAGTCGACTTGTCCCATACAGGGAGAATCCAGAGATTCTCTTCTGACCTAGTTGAGAGGAAGGAAAGGTGTATCTTTTGCCTAGTTTCTCATCAGATTCTGACGAAGAAATCATCTGGGGCACATTTTTACAGTCGTTGAGGTTGAGACACTTGGGGAGGACACATTTGGGGTTCTCGAGTGATCATCATATTATATCTATGGAAATCCTTCTGAGCCATTTCATAGTAGGCTAGGGAAATCAATTTGAGACACATATCAGCCGATTCCGATGGTGGAATCACTGGGCACAATTTTCCAGTAGCAGAGGGGGCGCATTTCCCCAGGGGGATCCATCCGGGGTCCATACATACCAGTAGAGGGCCAGTCAGTCACAGGGACTGAGAGAGACAATAGAGTGCATTGTTTGGGACAATTTCTAGGCTGATCTGAAAGGTCTAGCCACCAGAGTGAACTTTCTAGACTTGCAGTAGTTGCTGTATGAGTTGTTGTAGCTTGCAATTGATCTTATACCTCATCCATTTATTCTGCAGTGTTCGTCTATTATGGGGTATTATTGTTTTAGTTTTCTTATTGTATTCCTACCAAGATCATTTTGTCATTGATCTAGCCAAGTGATTTATTTTATTCAACCACATTCGACATTGTACTCCGTAGAGATATCATAATATATAGTTTGCAATCTTTTGTCTCATTTACTATTTGTATGTTCATTTATATGTTGTAAACAAATAATTATACACATACACATCTAAAACGCATCTAGAAACCCCTAGTGTATTAGATCAGATTTTGGTCACATGAGATTAGCAGTATTTCCTTCATTGGCCGGGTCAGGAACATTACAAAAATCCTCAACAATTTGACTCTAGATGGGGCCTATCCCAAGGCTTTGATAGTGAAAATTTATCTTTACCAATTTGTTCCCCTAGGTCTATGTTTCTGACATGTTGAAATATTTCAAAATAGAATATTCAAACCTTCAACTATTTTGTAAAGAATGTTTAAATTACCATCTTTACCAATTTGTTCCCCTAGGTCTATGTTTCTCACATGTTGAAATATTTCAAAATAGAATATTCAAACCTTCAACTATTTTGTAAAGAATGTTTAAATTACCATCCACTTATTAATACAAGTTGTCTTTTTTGTAGATATTTGAGCCCCCTTCCTCAATTGCCTATAAGAAAAATCCATCAAAGGAAGTAAATTCTTTAGAAAACACATCTTTGATATACAAAAGGAAGGTTCAAGACAAGTAGGATTCTTACAAGGTTATTGGAAATATGACAAGCTACATTTTGTTTAGTTACTATGAATGGACATTGCCTTGTCAATAAACAATTAAAGGTATTCTTAGACCAATTTGTATAGATATCCAATTTAGAATCTTCCATTTTTTAATTCAAAGCCTTTTTTACTCTTGACATAATAAACAACAACCAAGAGGAGATAGTTTCCCTTTAGATTGAATTGGTAACTAATAAAGAGGAACATAAGGGCTTGACCACTAAAATGGAATCTATAAGCACAACATATTGGATCAAAGAAATTAAATATTTTAAAAATTCCAACCCCCCTAGGGTGGATATTGTCATCCAAGCAAAATTTGAAGAAGAAAAGCATAAACAATTTAACACTCTCAACTTTCAAGGACAAAGTCATAAACAAACAAGACAAGGCTAATCAAACAACAACTAACTTTTACCAATACGATCTATGTTCGAATGGTATAAACCTCTAAACAAATCTTGGTTCAATCAATATGACTCAATGACCATCTATTTATGCACAACATAAATGAAACTATGCTTTAAGATCAAAAATAAATTATTCAATCAATTAGACAAAATCTACCTGGATGAAGATCTAACTAGGCTACAAAAATAAGAACTCAAAGATAATAGGGTTGAGATATTCAAAGAAAAAAAATAGGGAAAATGATGTCATTATGGACTTTCTCTTACATGTACCGAGTAGTCCTAACCTCATAATGCTTTATTATGTGGTCTATTTTGTATGGAGAATCCTAATTTTTCTTTGAACTTTGGAAATACTATGCATTTTCCTTGATTTTGTTGACGAGAACAATGTTTCCTTTCAAATTTATGTGCATGGCATAAGAAAAGGTCCAATACTCACACGTAGGGTGAAAATATAGGGCCAATATCTATGTGCACCCATTTGACATTGCCAGACTTCATCAAGTAGTGCTCTTGAGTTGATTCAATCCCCTATGATCATTGTTGGTGTGCCCAAAGCATGTATATCTCAAGATTATTCTAGATTGTGGGCTTATTCTTCATGTTAAAACCTTAGAAGGATCAAAATGCCTACAAAAATTCCTCCTTCACATGTGTTGGCGACGGAAGTCACTCCTGGATTGCTAGCAGGAGCAGAGCCCGACGCCCATCAGTTTTATGTCACGGTTGTTCATAGATGGGTGATCGAATGGCGGGAAACTCAACACAATAGCATTCCAACTCTGAAACTAGGTCAGGTATGCATGAGCAAGTAAGGTCTTGCGTAAACTTCAGACAGTGAGCTGTAGTAAAGGGTGAATAGGCGGAAGACTTGTACAAGAGAAAAGAGGAGGTCTTTTATAAACAACAGGTTTCTAACAGACTGAGGAAGAAGACGTCCAAATGCGATATCATATTACATTCAAACGCAAATCCAGAGAATGCAGCAATGCAACAATAAATCTTTTATCACAACAGAACTGCAATAATTCGCGCGAGTTAGTCGATCACGAACTCTCTTAGCATGAGACGAAAATTAGATGGAGTAAGAAGAACTGTCTGTCATAAAACAAGAAATCTCATATACAGATGCATAAGCTGAAAGCTAGAATAGCTGTTAGAACATTACAGTAGGGAGCTCTGCTCAACCATCGATCCTTTACAAATTACAAAGGCTGAGTTTATATACTCAGAGAAAAACTGCCTCATAGAGGCGCGTGCGGTCATCTAAAATTTGGTGTCCCTTCAACCAAAATCAGACGGACTTTCTTGGTCAGACGCCTCCTTAACTGCGCATGGCTCCTGCAGGGGGAGTAGCTGAGCTAGTAAATGTTGATTTAGCGTGTGCAGACCTCCTCTGGCTAGTTGAGAACTCGGCATGGCTTCTTTGAAGAACTGGGTACACGGGACCCTCTCAAGCAGACCACTTGCCAGACCTTCCATACCTTACACTTAATGCATGAGGAGAGGTTTCACCTACCCCTTCTTGCCTTTATTTACTCCAAGCGAAGGCCGGGAGAGGGACCGTATCGGATGGTACCTGGAGATTAAGACAATCCTTTCGGCGACTAGACTCGGCGCCTCTAGACCCTTTTAGCACAACTCCCTTCTTTCCCAAGTGACTATGGGTTGTGACCCCGTTCTTATTCCCAAAGCGCTTTTGACGTTCGCAAATGGAAGGAGTTAATCCTTGCTTCTTGTAATCGCGATGAGCGAAACGCCGAGAAGGCTTAATCTGGCGCCACGCACCCATCTGGATCCGACGGCTCTGAATTCTCTCGACAATGTTGTGGGCCCCAGGTCCTGGACGCTCTTGTCACTTCGCGCATCGGGGAATGATGGGGATGTCCCTTGCGTTTCGAAACCACGATGCGCGAAGGGGCGATAGAACCTAATCGTGCATCATGTATCCTTCTTTTGATTGGATGGCCAAAAACCTTCTTGGCGATACCGTGGGTCCATCATTAAAATCTCTGTTTACTTCACGATTCGCGAGTTCGCGGGTCGATGACCCTCAGCTCCCCGAGATGGCGATATGAACCGGGCGGCTTCCTAGTCAGCGGCTTTTACATGTAACCGTCGGCTAGGGCCCAACTACTAACGCCTCTCGCAACTCGCGGCCTCGCGAGTTGGATTATCGAACTTTGGTATCCTCCCCTTGCGAGGTCCCGAGACGTGATGGTCAGCGCAGGTTGACCCCCTTCGGGCACTTTTCGTAGCTCGCAATCTCGCGCAACCAAAAGACATGGTCCGCCTTTCGAACTTACGAACCCCGAGTTCGAGAAACAACTGTTGCGCTTATACTGATTGCGATTGATGCTCCTTGAAAGCATTTTTGCACTATACTTGGCGCGACTCAATTAATCTGCGATTTCCCATCAACCGCTGTTTTGCTCTATCGCTAGATCCTTTCAACTGAAGAATGAAATTCCCGCTCGCCTGATTTAAGTCCGAAAAGGACTTCTTCTGTGTGCTGCACTCGAGCGTTTTTCGCGCCACTTGTAGATCCGAACACTCTTAGGCCCGAGACAAGAAATGTCGCTAACATTAGGCTCCACGGGGGATAGAGTCATCCCTGTGATGCTCTAAGAACTCCTTCTACAGCTTCAGTGCCTTGCTATTGGGCTATGGAGTCGCTTATTAAGCCGAAAACATGCAAAAAGAAAACAAAGAAGTAAAGGACAATATTTACAAACCAAAGGAGCCGTCAAAGGCTCAAAAGAAACATTTCTTCAGAAAATGCCCATTCACTGGGCTGTTGAAAGCTTATTTTCCCTCCAGACCTTGCAACCCGTATGTATTCTTTGAGAAAACCTCAGAGATTTTGAAAGGGCCGGTCCAAAGGGCGTCAAACTTGCCGTGTTTTCCTTTATCCTGTCTGGGGGCATCCCACTTAAGTACCAAGTCCCCGATCTTGAAATCTTTCTTCCTGAGCTTTCTATCAAAAGCCTGCTTGATCTTTTGCTGACGACTATAAGCTGCGTCCCTCACTTGTTCCCTGATCTGTTGCACTTCCACAATTTGATGAATTCTTCTGATCATATGATCTGGTTCTCCCTCATAGTCATGAAAGAACTTCACCACAGGTAAGGCGAGCTGAGTAGGGAAAAATTCCTCTGTTCCGTAGACCAGTTGAAACGCCGACGTGCCCAGAGATTTCTTCGTTGTCACACGATCAACCCACAGAGCAAACTTCAACTTCGAATCCTAGGCCCTTTTGTTGTCTTCCAACAACTTCTTGATGATCCTTATTAGGCTTTTGTTGGAGGACTCTGCTAAACCATTGCCTTGGGGATAGTAGAGAGTGGAGTGAATTAATGAGATCTGGAACTGCTCGCAGAACTTAATTAAAGGCTTAGACTTGAAAGAATCATCATTATCGGTGACGATCCTGCTGGGACAGCCAAATCTGGCTATGATATCCTCCAGGAAGCTGATAATTACTTTGTGTGATGCACTTCTGGTGGGGATAGCTTCTATCCACTTGGTGAAATAATCTGTTGTAGTCAGGATCCATCTATGTTGACCACTTGAGGGAGGATGAATTTCTCCGATGAAGTCCAACCCCCACTGCTGAAAAGGTGCCGAAGCTACTATGGGTTTTAATGGCAACGATTTGAGCTGCTGTCTTCCTGAGAACTTTTGGCATTTGATGCAAGCTCTGATCTCCCTGCAAACATCGGGGAATAAAGTGGGCCAGTAATACCTAGCTCGAAGTATCTTGTGAGCCATTGTTTTCCAGAAATGATGACCTCCATAAAGGCCTCTGTGAAAATCAAACATAACCTTCTGGGCCTCCTGTGGGTCCAGGCATCTCAGCAACACCCCTAGAGGGTCTCTCCAGTACAAGATTTGGTCGATGAGGCAATACCTGACCGCCTTGAGCTTTAGAGCCCTTGCTTTGCTTTTTCCCATTCCATCGGGGGGCTTCAACTCTTGCAGAAAATACAGAATGTCACGATACCAGGCGCATTCTGCCAGTGATAAGCCATCTTGAGAGTGTGGGCTGGGTGATTTAGCTTGCTGAGATCTTGGGCGATTATTGATGAAACTAAATCCCAAGGCTTCGTAGTTAGATTCATCCAGTAGCTTGGCTAAACCTTGCCCCTTAAACAACTTGGTGGGCTTTATCTCTAAGTCAAATTCCATAATTTTTGCGATCCATCGACCTCTTTTCCCATCTACGTCGGGCTGCACAAGGATGTCCTTCACAGAAGCTGAAGGAACATATGTTGTTACTTTTGAATGCAAGACATATACTCTGAAATCTTTAAGAGATTTCACTAAGGCATAGGCCTGCTTCTCCATGATTTCATACCTGCTCTCTGCATCTCTTAACACCCTGCTGAAGAAGGCGATGGGCTGCTCACGCCCTTCCTCATTTTTCTGCAATAAGACCTCCGCCACTGTATCAAAAGAAGCAAAGGAGAAAATTAGGAACTCTTTGGAATAATCAGGACTGATTAGCACAGGCGCCTCAGTCAATGCCTTTTTTATTCGGTCAAAAGATGCCCGGGGCTCAGCGGTCCATCTCACTTCGTTTCCTTTCCTGAGCATGGCCGTGATGTGTTTCACTATCTCAGAAAAATTTGAGACGAATCTCCTCAGGAAGTTAATCTTTCCTAGAAATGCCTGGACCTATTTTTTCGACTTGGGAAGTGATAGGGTTTTAATCGCCTCCACTCTTCTAGGATCAATTCTTACTCCTTCTGCCGATACTATATGGCCCAGCAGCTTTCCCTCCATCATAGCGAACAGGGACTTCTTGGGATTCAGGAAAAGACCAAATCTCCGGCACTTCGAGAAAACTCTCCTTAAGTGGCAGCGGTGCTCCTTATCAGACCTAGAGAAAACCATGATGTCATCTAGGTAGATCACTATGAACTAGTCTTTTTCTCCGATGAAGGCTATGTCCATGGCTCGCTGAAATGTTGCTCCTGCATTCATCAACCCAAATGGAATTTTGGCATACATGAATGTGCCCCAAGGAGTGGTGAAGGTTGTCTTCTCCCTATCCTTTGGCATGACCG
>SNQJ01S0108163.1:12695-42191 GCA_010110895.2 Picea sitchensis
CCCGACATCCGAAAGGAAGAGCATTGACTCTTCGGGCCCGTGAGAAATAGAAGGTCCTGGTGGGCGCAGACGGCTCGGTGAGGGGCTGAGCAGAGGCGTCAAAATACATACGATGAAGGGAAACAAAGTTCATATCACCACCCTTTAGAATCTTTTCATAGAGACTTCAAAATATTTTGCATTTATATTCAATTCAGATTCAGAAAATTTACAAAATAGAGTCTGATACAACCAAAAGGTTCTCTTGCACTTCTACCAGCATTAATTCATTCAAGTAACCCAGTAATTATACAATTTGATCAAAATAACTGAAACTAAATCGTTTCATCTTCCAAAACAGTTTTGGCTGACAGTTTCGGTATACGAAACGATTTACAATGATTGAAAAAAACATTTCAAAATTATGGGAGATTTCTATGACTGTTCGGTTTCTTTCCTGCCATCTGTCTCGCTCTGGTCTTATGTCGGATCTGCAAATTTGATGGCACTTGGGGATCACTTACTGGCTCCAACAATATTTCACTTTGTCTTACCCAGCCACATGATTTCCTTCTATTGTGAATAAGAGGGGATTCCATAATCGATCATCTCTTTAATAAAAATATCCAAGTCAATGCACATGGAATAGGACATAGTCGGCATGCCGACTTTCACTATTTTGAACTTATTCAAAATTTCAAAGTCTGTAGCCAAATATTCTACCAGACTTGGGCCTTTAAGACTTTCTTCCATGGATTCAAATTTAGAATGGTCCATTCTGCATTGCATGAGGAGAGTATTGTAGTCTTCCTGATTGTATAATGAACCTGTGCCATCCCAAAAGGATGGGAGGCCTTTGATAAAAAAAATTGTTCAAATGCATCTTTAAACTCATGTATGTTGTGCTCCATCTGCATATATTTGTTTTGGACCGATCTGAGCAGGTTATGTTTGGCGATGATTTTCCTGGATGAAATGATCAACGCAATCCTTTCTTTTACCCTGATAGTTTGAGGATCGACAGTTGGCACATAATTTAGCAAATCAATAGCATTTTGGGCCCATTCTGAGGGCTTCTTGGCTAACACTTCATTAACAACAACACACCTGCTCTGAGATGTAGCAACCACACTGTCTTTTTCATTTATAAAATTTAGATAAACCCTGCATTTAGCAGCTTCTGCAACAATAACATCCCATATGGCATGTTTGGCTCCCTGCAATAGTGTTTTTCCTTTTAACCTGTTTTTCATTCTGCTCACTCTCTCTTGCAAATCTTGATTATCTCTATGAAGTTGAGCCATATTCTCATATTTCACCTTCATCTCTTGCTTCAAATTTTCTATAACCTCGTTGAGACCTTTGATCTCCCCTATTTTGATGCTTACTTGGGACATAGCTTGGACCAACCCTTCAATGTTAGATCTTGCCTTTGTATTAGTAGGTACAATGACAACCATATCTGATGTTGTTGCATGTGCTTATGACCAATTATATTTCTCTTTTTCCAACTGCAACACTTTATTGTTGTAATTGAGTGCCTCTTGTCTGAATGTTTCTTTCTCCTATTCCAAAGCAGTCAGTTCTGTTGTTTGTGGATGGTTTGTAGGCGAAATATTCATCCTTTTATTTAAGCTTTGGATCATCTTGTCCTTTTCATACAGAGAATCTTTCACCCCTTGAGGACCTTCAAACTCTATCCTTTTGACCTGTTTCATCCAGGATTTTCTAGACACCTTTTCCTGTTTCAATTGTCCATCGAATTTGAGTGCATGTATTGTCAATCTTGCAACCCTCAGACCTAAAATCAGATAATCAGAATATAGCATATCATTGACATTTCTGTGGATCTTTACTTTGTCAGGGGCACCAATATTTTCATATTTAATTTTGATCTCAGATACCTTATCATCATCATCCACTCCTATGTTAAATGTTTTCTTTTCCACATCTTTGACTGAGAGTAAGGAAGCTTTAAATTAGGAAGTCTTTTACACTTCAGGAAAAAGGTCCCTTATTTCAATGTTGTCCATACTTCCCTTCACAACGTACTAGTTCATTAAATCTCCCTTGGACTGATAAACTTCCCCACATGTCTGGCTAAATATTTTTTTCCTGCTACTAAAAACCTTTATGTTGCTTTCAGTTTGTGGCTTATTTCTTGTACCTTCTTCTTCGTTCTTGGTCACACCTTCTATCATTCCCATGTATGTTTTCTCTTTGGGCTCTTCTTCTTCCAAGTCAACTATTTGAGAGGATGATGTGATTTTCATCTTCTTGAGAATATCTTGTTGGTTGTCGGTGCCCAGGGCCTCTGAATTGCTCCTTTTATTGTAGACGCTCATTTTAGGAGCTTTGACAATCAACCTAGGAGAAAGTTTCTTTGTTGGGATCTGCTGAGAATCTGGCTCCGTTTGTTTTGTTTGATCATGCTGCATAGTGATCTCCATATCTACACAGGTTTATAGATTGGCCAACTTATCAAATCCTTCAACATGCTCGTGTTCATAGGGGCCTTGTTTGTTTTCCAATCTCCTCTTTGATATGATCTGGTGTGGGTTGTATTTTTTTCCTTGCAACTGTGAACCCAAATTCACTGAGTTTGGATTGAATCTAAGGCAAACAAGACTTGTTCTTCACCACAAAGGGACCTACTATGAAAGGAAATTTTAGATTAGAAGCCTTGTGTGCTTTCAAAAAATTCTCAGTCTCTAAGATGATCCTCTATATTATGAACTCCAAAGCAAATATTCTAGGAGTTAGAAAAACTGGTAAAAGGTAAGGTCCTTCTTGGTAGCCATATACCCAAATCACAGTGGATTTTATGAATAGCATCTAGTCTCCTACCCTTCTCTCCGGATTTGGTTGCAAACTTCTTTTCATTTCTTCCAGGACCCTTGGCAAGTCCAAACCAAAAATAAGACTGTACACCTTGGACATAATCTTATTGATGAAAATAAGCATGGTGATTCTTTTACACTCGGTTGAAATAAATTTAATCTCAGGAAATTCAGTTATGTTAGATTCCAGGAACATTCTCAACAAGTGCGTGTAGTATCTAAAGTGCCTCAGTGAATTGAAGTTCGTCAGCTGCTGATGCATATTGTCGGCAATAAATTTGTCAAAACTGACACAGACAGATAGACCAGACTCTAACATAAAGAAAGTCAATAGGAAACCTAACATGACTTCTACCACAAACTTGTCATTTTTCAACCCCAAAATTTGACTCAACAGAGAACAATCCCACTAGGCTTCGATGACCATGACACTTACACTGGTAGGTAATGACAGACTCTCTGAATGGTGTTCAGGTTTGACAATGGTCTGCATAAACCGATTTTTTACTTCTTGTGGGCATTCTCTATAAACTATGATCATCTTTTGTTCCTTGAAGGGATATGACACTATGGAGGGGGACTTTGGTATATTGAGGTGGTGCTGGAGCAATTGACTGTCTATTTCACATAAAACCTCTGACCTTAATTTATTCAAAATGACTCTTTCTTCGTGAGAATATCACTCTACACACCATCTTACAAATTTAGGGAAAGGAAAGACTAATTCTATGACGTAAGGGGTGATAGAGTCTTGAGTCTCTTCGAGGAAAGGTATGCATGTTCCAACTTTGTCCAATAAATTCAATTTGGACACAGAAATGGGTGAGATTGTTATCTTTGTGTTCAAAACGTCGGAGTCTCTATCAATTAGGGCTTCTTCTTCGGAGGAGATGTATTTCTCATTTACGGATAAGACAATAGGATTAGAGGCCATGGTGAAAATACCTGTTGAGCGGTGAAAGAAGCATGAAACTGGTTCAGTTCCTGATCTTGAGTTTCAAATGGATGCTTTGCGCCAAATTTCTAAACCTTTGAATGCTTCGAATTATCATAAAATAATGTCGGGGGTTCCTCCTTTTATAGGTATCTATTTACATTGGGGGTTGGATAAAACGGTTTTAGGTGAACCACTTTTTTCCCCAATGTTCCTCTAAGGGCGCCATGCATCCACAGTTTAAACCATGACAGTTTTCCCCGGCCCGCCCCTCTTTAAGATCTATGGTCCACATTCACCCAATGACTTTGGCATCGGGGGTTGGAGAAAGTGGTTTTCCCCATGATGGTTTTCCCCGACCCACCCTCGATTGCTTAACCTTTGCGCTATTTCAATCCCTGATATGCGCCTTAGTCATTGATTTGGGTCACTTTCAAGATCGACAGTTCACTGAGTCTTACTCTTCACACTTTTTCCACATTTTTCCATATGCTGCAGGATATAGCCTAGTCCTCTAAATTATCATATCTCCTTAGCGACATAGACTTTTTCTAAAATTCCGATACTCAAATACCATTTTGAAATTTTTTATGGTGATAACATAAGAGATAATTAATAACTTCACACTTCGGGGTTTGGACGTTTACCCTTCATCATATCCAAAAATCATTGAAGTCCGAGTCTCCGAAATTCTTAAAATAAAACATCATTAAAATCGATTAACGAAAAATTAATCATTTTGCAGTTTCGGGTTTCGGGGATTTCTTCTCGAGCTACGTTTAAAAATACCAAAGTCTGAATATCCGAATAACTTGAAATTTAAACATGATTAATTAATATTTTAAAAGAGATTATCTCGTAATTAACTTGTCACGGATTCACGATTCGGGAAATTTCAACTCTGTTTCATCAAAAACTCCAAAACACGATCCGTCGAATATTAATGGCATTTATCACAAATCAACGGTAATGATTTTTAGCGTATATTGTGGATCACCAGGTATACTTTTCCATTAAATTTAATAAATTTGTTGTCAGTAAAGGTATACTCAAATCAATGTGCCTGATGTGAATAAAAATACTTGATTTTGAATTTCATTTTCATCTTCCGCAAAGTAGTAAGTTTTATCCAATTGAGAAGCTCACGCAATTCCTCTGCAATAGGTAACCTCATTTTGTTCTCTTGATATCATGGCACCATGGAATATGATGAATAATATTGAAGCAGTTGGTGAAGGTTCAAATCTGAATGAAAACGTTCTGTCAGACACTACGCTGTGAGCTATAAACTCTGTTACATATTGGACACAGGTGTTTGAGATCTTGGATCATGAGATTATAAATTGCCCAGAAGATTCAGGCGATGAAGTGGATGATACTCATAGAGATAAACTCATATATATATCCCAGTCTGAGCTACACAAGATAATTGTGTGGATGAGACTCATGTCATATAATGACATGATAAGATAGGTCCTGGAAAACATCGACGTCCAAACCAGGATCATTTTCAACTATCAAAAGGTTGTTGTTGGGTATTTCTGACCAGAACACCTCCAGGTAATGTATAAGTTATCTCTCGATTCTAAATATAATTACAATGATGAATTTATGTTGGAGTTTGAGAAAAAAGAATGCATACAATATGACAAGAGTTATCCCGATATAATCAAGACCTGGTGGGGACACCTAGAGAAGTTCAGGGCCGACGCTCATGGCATGTATGCCACAACGTTGTTAGATACTCACATGATTTATGTAGCTATGATTCTTTGTAGACTATTCGGGAAGAAGAGTCCTACTCATTTCCCAATGGTATGGGTGTCGATTATGAACGAGGTCGCCGAGGGATACTCTTTTAATTGGTATAAAATTCTATTAGACAACTTGGTTAAAGAAATTGATGATTACAAATTGGCGAAGTCAAAGGGGAAGCCTTCCCCTTTCTATATTTCCGCATATATCATGGATTCTATTTTCTTCATAACCCCTTTCCCATTGATGAATTGGAGCTGGACCCCGAACAACACAAAACCTATTCACTTCTATCACTCCAAGCTGTGGGAGGACAAGGCCAAAGATTTCTTCTATGAAATCTGCCATGTAGTGGTTCCCATTCATTTAGATTTATATGGTTTCCCACCTCCTCGAATTTCAGACAGAATCATGGGAAATCTAGGAAAAATAGAAGATTGGTTCATTGAAGAAAACTTCTCTTACATCAAGGTTTTTGGATTCTCAATCCCTCCCCATGCTCTCCCGAGATTTTTACCAGACCGGCTAGTATGTCAAGAAGTATATTATCAAACAGTGATAGGGAGAATCAACAAGGAGCTGAAAGAAGCCCAAAAAAAGGTATGGCCTACCTTCCCTCTCAATGTTGGCATGTTTTCACTATTAGAGTTTGGTCATTCCAAGGTGGAGGTTGCATCTTTGGAGGATGTCAAGTTGGTTGACATCGAATTTAAAAGGCATGACCCACAGAAAATCATGGAGAACCACCTGGCCTAATACAACCTAAAGATATATGTGCATGAAAAATCCCCACATGATGAAATATTCAGGGGAGTCAAGTCTTATGAGGAGGCACTGAACAGATTCCAAACCTTTTCCTCAGATCAATAGGTTGACTTCCTCAATTTCCAAAGACACAGATGAAACAACTTGCCAAAAATACTACAGGGAGAATCGGTAGCCACTTCGCCTACACAGGAATCTGTACCTCCAGGTTTTGAATTAGGGAACTCTAGTAAACATGATACTGAGGAAACCCCAAAGGGTTCCAAAGTTCTGACTCAAGAATTGAAAGTTTCATTATCAAGTCCACTAGGCCCTCAGGTGACGACAAAGCTCGAAACATTCGTAAAGAAAGGGCATGATACATCTCCTTTGACACCAGCCACATATGCTTCCAATACTACTGAGAAACAACCATCTACTGAGGTTGGTACTCCTATTACTTCATTAACACCTTTGCAGTCTAGTTTCTAGAATCCTAGTTCCGAAGTCATTTATGTGGGTGATATTACCCTGATCTTGCTCGAAGAGATGCCTCCTTCAGATATCTTCTTCAGCAAGATACGAAGGGCCATCGTAAAATGAGAAACACATCAGAAAGATGGAGCGGTATTCAAAAGGCAAAGAGTGGTGTATAATGGACATAACCAAGATGATACAAAATTCGTAAAGGAAGTTGCAGGTTTGTTGGGAACTTTTTCCACTGCTAATCAATGGTCTGTGGAAAATTTGTCTAAACAAATGCAACAGAAGTGCCTGTTGGTAGAGAAACTTCAAAATAAAATACACACAACTGAGCAGACTGTCCAAAACAGAATGAGTTGAGATTTCGAGCAAATCAGAGAAAATGATAAACAACAAATTCAACAACTCTGGGCCAACTTTGTTGAGATCCAAAGTAACTCGCAATTCAATCAAGGACTGATCACCCAACATGTTGAAATAATAAAAAAATTTCAAGATAGGTTGGATTTGACTGAATTTACCTCAATGGATATATCGGCCTTCCAGACTCAAGCATTGGAAATAAATGAAAAACTGGAAAAGGCCTAGTAAGATCTTTTTATGAAGGTTGATGCTATCCAGAATTGCTACCAAAAAGTATATCTTTCTCTAAAATACATCTAAATCAAAGAAAGAGAAGCTTGCTCAGCCCGAGTTAAGTTTCAAGAGGTTGTCTTATTGGTACCAAAGGATGATGTATCATATGTTCCTCATATTTCTCTTTCTGAACAATTAAGAGGTGATATGGATTTAATGGCCTTAGAAACAAATCTAGCAGAAAGCAAACGAATTTCCAGAGAGGTAAATGAATCATGTCTAGAAGTGTTGTCATCACTAGACAAAGGACTAACTGATTTTGAAGGAAATTCCATCGCTGAAGCCCTGGGTCAAATTGATATAGCAAAGAACTAGTATAATTCCAGAACAAACAAAGAAGAAGCTATGGTGGCCCTTCAGAAAATGAACTAGATTGATCTCCTTCAAATAAATAAATGGATAGTAAACCCAAGCTTGCAAATATAGGTCATATCTCAAGGAGTGAAAAGGATACAATAAAAACTTCCTTAGTTAGAGAGGAAGTTATATACTTTCGAGGTGAATGAAGCAATTGAACCTTCAAGGTTGGTAGTGAAATTAGTGAGTAAATTCATCCAATGTATTGAATATGGGAAAACAAGCACATCCAGAAAAAGTAAATAACATGCGCATGGTATTGACATATTTGAGGGACATATGGAAACAAACAAAGAATGCCAGAAATATATGTCGAATCATTAAGAAGAGTAGATGAAGAGACAGAGGAAGACGCCAACAGAGCTCATTATATTTCACATTCCATTGTCTTATTCAAATGTATGCTATATTTATTATGAGAAGTCCAAACGTGTGACATTTATCTATAAATATATATATCCAAGATCTATTCGGGGCTGCTTCTTGCTGATTGTAATAGAGAAAACTCTCCTTATTGAGTATTAATACAAGTGCAAACAAAGATTCCAAATTTTGTTCAGTTTGAGTTATGTGTTTCTTCTATTTTTCCATATCTCATCATTTCTTTATGCAATTCCTTGATAAATGTTTAATTGCAATTTAGTATCACAACTACTGTAATCTTATTATATCAGTAATTTGTTAAGTAAGAAGTTTTTCCTCTGTGTTTACTATGAATAAAACAAGACCTGCAAGTTGTGTGGATTACTGAACTTTATACTTTATTCAAGGGTATAATATCTATTTTATTCCACTACAACAAGGTGAGACTCTTTAGCAATTGATGCATTTCTTTGTTTAACAGTTTTGTATTTTTCTCTCACACCATTCGATATTACAATTTTGACTCAGAAACGAAATATGACCTCTGTGTTGCCATACTGTTAATTTCATTTAAGGAATTTTTCTCATATAACTAAGGTAGGAAAAACACTTTTTAAAAACACTCTCTTTAAACTTTCTTGATGCCTAACATTACTCTTTGAGCCTTAAGTTTAATCTCAAGACCAACATCTTTTTTGCACCATTGTCAGGGAAGGAGAAATGAAGTTATTTTTCCCTGGGAAAACGACAAGGTAAATTTCTATCTTTGATAGTGAAAAAATATTGAATACATAATTAAGGATTATTTTTATCTTTCACTTGGAGATTCCACTGTATAAAAAACTGGCATTCGGTCGAAATAATACCAAAAAAAATATAGACGATAAGCAGACCGCACCAGTCTCAAATCCCGAAATTTTTTTGAAACCAAAGGGATACATCAAATCGACTGTTGCATCAAGAGGTAAAATATACCAACCCAAGGTTACACAAGTTAATGCTAAGGTTCCAATTGAATAAGTAACTCCTAAAGAAAGCTCTAAAGAAATTTATTATGTAGAGACATCATCTAGTAAACTCGAGGCCAAGCTTGAGAATCTGGAGGTAATCATTCCCGAGATAAAGGTAGAGATTGAATTGAATAATACTATTACCAGTGAGAACAAAAGATCTCATTCACTACTTGTTGTCTTTGACCCCCTGAAATTTTCACCCCTTCTCGAAGTAAAGGTTCCATCCCCTTGAAACTCTAAAGAATATATCTTATACCCTGACTCATCCCCTGTCAGTTCTCCTATATATACATCTTGTAAGTGTGAGGAAACTAGTCCACGCTTCCCTTTTCCACTTCTTCTAGACTTTTTTGTCTCCTAATGACTTTCTTCTGGAACTTCCTTCACCACATCTCAAGGTAGTCAAACTTTCACCATTTGAGTCGCTTGAAGTTTTTGTAAATCCCTTTTTTAACTCCCGAATTTCATCTCCTAGACTTAAACTGATTGTTTCTAGAGGAGGTGGTGCTAGAGGGGGTGGCGTCGGAGGCAGAGGAGCGGGTGGAAAAGTTCAAGGGAAATCTCCACCTCCTAGAATATTTTCCAAGGTAGCTTCCAGATACACTCCCTTGGTCCTCCCTGTCGCCCTTCATAATTTTCCCAAAAATTATATGAAAACCCTTCCAAAATTCACGGGAGAAGGAAATTTAACCGCAATCGAATACATAACCATTTTTTATCAATTTGTTGATATCCTTGGTATTGAACATGAGGATGTTTACTCAAGGTTTTTAGTACAAACCTTTGAAGGACAAGTGAGGATTTGGTTCCGAGGACTCTCAGCAGGTTCAATACAATCATATGATGAGCTAGAAAATGCTTTCCTAAGGCAATGGGTAGAGAAGAAGGATCATCTCTATTATTTGAATGAATTCAGGGATTTAAGGATCAATAATTTTGAATTATTTGTTGAATTTACTCAGAGGTTCAACAAATTATATAACAAAATCCAAGCTGAAGTCAAACCCTCTCAACCTGCTGCAAAGGTAACTTTTGCAGGGGCCTTTGAACCTGACTTTTCTCTCTTCTAAAGAGAAAGAATATCTGCCACTCTAGCAGGGATGCAAGACGATTCCATAGAAATCAAATCTAATATGATGGCATTTGGGAAATTAAAAGCTAAGGTTGACCCAGGAACCAAAGAACCTAAAAATTTCAGAGAACAAGCAGGAGCCTCCAGATCTGGGAAGTCTGCACAAGAGAAAATGGATGAAATGGCTAATATAATCAAATATTTATCAAACAAAATATCTAGAATGGAATTAGATCAACCCAAACATAATCCATTCGCTAGAAATCATTTCAGGAGAAACCTTAACTCCCAGACACATCAGAGACTAGTAAAAAATGAAGATAAAAAAATTCAA
The DNA here is from genome assembly GCA_010110895.2 of Picea sitchensis. NCBI lineage: Eukaryota > Viridiplantae > Streptophyta > Pinopsida > Pinales > Pinaceae > Picea > Picea sitchensis. The sequence goes on from SNQJ01S0108163.1 coordinate 23,206, forward strand.
GCTCCATTTAAAACTAAAAATTTTATGCAAATGGATGATATGCAAAATTATGAGGGGTTAGAAGAAGATATAAACAACCTTAGTGATGATGATGTGGAGCCTCATTTAACTAGGAAGGATTATGAAAAGTCTTTAGATTTAGAATCCCTATTTAATAATGAGGAAATCATCAATAATCTGGGTGAATCTGCCTATCAAGGACTCGCCAACTCAATAATGGCCGAACTCCAACAGAAGTATGATTTAAGGCCCAGAGATAAAAATTCTGTGAATTTTCAACCAAAAAGGATTTTATCAAGAAGTAAAACGAATGAGGCAGTTGCTACTAAACCACCAATTGACACACAAGTTTCCCAGACAAAAAAAGTTGAAACAAGAGCAACGCAAACTAAGAGACCAGAAACTACAGAAGTTCCAACCAGAGAAACCGAAAAAACAATTGGAGGTTTCAGTTTAGAAAATGAACTTAATAAAATTAAAATCCCCATGCCTCTAGTTGAGCTTGCCAAAAATCCGATTTATAAAAAGAAAATTGCTAAAATTATAAATTTTTCTGATGTTGAATGTCATGCAGATGTCATTAATCTGCAGGATGAAAGACCTGTGATCATGTTCGGTCCACATATCGAAAACACTAAGGATTATGTTGCTCCTTTTTATATTACACTAATTGTGCATGACCATTTACTACACATTATGTTAGATTCTGGGGCTTCTCATAATTTAATGCCTAAAGTTATCATGGAGAAATTAGACCTCGAAATTACTAGACCTTATCAAGACATGTACTTGTTTGATTCTAGGAAAGTTAAGTGTCTTGGCATGATCAAATATTTGGTGGTAAATATTGCACAAATCCATGTAAAAAGTATCCTCTTGGATTTAGTCGTTGCTAATGTCCTTGCCAAGTATGTCATGCTTCTATATAGGTCTTGGGGTGCCAAATTAGGAGGATCACTTCAGCTGGACATGACCTATGCCACGATCCCAATTTTTAGTGGGCAATTCACTCGACTTTATAGAGAAACTAGGTTGTCGTATACTGTAATTGATCCACAAAACCCCAACAATTATCCAGTCTATGTTGTCGATCAGGACTTAGTAAGATGTATTTCATCTATAGTTGATGATTTCGAGGAATGTATAGAAGAAGAAAATAAAAAAGTAGAAAAAATAAATAAAACTGTAAATAGTAGAGAAGGAGTATGGAAAATGTTTTTTGATGGTGATTCCTCCTGCGAAGGAGAAGGAGTTGGAGTGTTTTTTGTAGTACCAAGAGATGAGTACGCTCTCCCCTTTTTGTTAGGACCCAGAAATGTCCCTTTTTCCCTATATCTTTTACCCTTTCAAACTAATCATTCCTATGCTAAATGCATATTTTAATACTGCCAAGACCCTTTTTCCTAATGTATGAACCATTAATATTTCTTTGATATTCTTATTTATTTAACACATTTGATTGGTAGTATTTATCATATTTTACACATAAATGTGCAACTAATGATCAAAATGTGTATAACAACCAAGACTTAAAGAAAGATCGTTGTTGTTACACCAATTGTTACAGCTGTGTGCTAGTCTTGCATGTTGTTACATGACTACAAAAACTGCACACCTTTCCTGGAATCTGTCACACTTGCTACAACAGACGCCCAATTATCCTAGAAACTGTTACACCGAATGCAACATATGTGCACCAATCATAAAAGTTATTACACTCGCTGCAATAAATGGCCACCGATCCTGAAAGTCAAATCCTGAAGAATGATCCTCTATTGTTACACGTTTTGGCTCACACTGATTCTTTGTCCATATTTGATGAATATGAAAGATCTCTTGTATCTTATGAACAGATTGAGAATCTGGGATTCTAAAGGCTGTTCTGAGTCCATTTTGAACTAAATGAATCTGTCTTTAAATAGCAGATCTTTTGTAATCATTAACGACGGAGATTAGCTGTGGAATTGTGAAGTAAAGTGAAGAAACTTGTAATTGAACAATTTTGGCAATTTTAATAAAGAAGGTGACTTGAATTTCTCCAACCTGCTGTGATCTCTTTGAGTGGATTCAGTGAGAAGGAAAGGGGCCACCTTCCTCACAGACTCCCCTTTGTTTTGTTGTTTTATATTAGCTACTTTGATTTATGTGAATAACCTGTTAGCATTCTTAGATCATAATTGTTGTTACAATTCAGTTCCTTTCTGTCAAATGCACATCAATGTGTCTCATGAGAATCAGAAGTCAAGTGTTGTATATTGCTGGAGAGTTGTCTTTCTATACTAGATAAAACTTTGCTTTCAACAATAAGTGATTAGAAGTGTGAATTTACTCCCTACAACTAAAGTAGATTTCCTTTCTGCAATTAGCACAAAATTCCTTTTTGCAAGGATAAAATAGAAAATCAAAATAAGATAGATAATCCAGGATTCTTATACACTCATCAATCTAGATTTCAATTAAGCAAGCGTGATTTCAATCCTGCAATAGTAGATTAGAACTCCAACTGTGTCATCAACTTGTGCTAGTGTTTAGTTTTCCAAAACTCTGTTTTCTTTCAATACTGCAACTTGATTAATGTTTTCTTTCATCAATCTACCATAGACTGTGCACAATTATATTGCAATAACAAAACTTCCCTGGGTTTGACAATTTATATTGAACACCTTAATTACCTATTTATTTAGACAATTAAAGTTCCCAACATTTTGGCGCCATTTTCGAGGAAGATAATTATAGATTTTTGTAAGAACATTAGTTTTATTTTCTTAGGAATGAATAAGTCTGCATGAATCAAGGAACAAGAGGACGTATTCCCAAAAATACTAACCCTACAGGTACTAGAGGACGTGGAGGAAGGAACCCTGCACTGGGAAGACCAACTTTTGTTGATGAGATTAGAGCCAAAGCAGATTCGTCTTCAGGATCTATCTTCCACCCTTAAAATCCTACAAGGAGACAAATTCCTCAGTCATCAGAACTTCCCCAGTTCGAAACATTTCTTTCATCAAGGGCTGAAGCTGAAAGTTTGTCACCAACAAATCAACAAGCAACGCTGGAGAATATTGAAGATAGAGGAAGTATAGCTCGGCCAAGAGAAATAATAGAAGACATTTTTTATCAGATTAACGAATAGATAGTCACTAAGGGGGAGTGGGTCTCTTACCGTATTGAGTGGAACAAGAGATCAGCCATGGAAAATCAAGGAGATAATGAAGATGAGTTCAATCGAGAGGAGCCACAGAACAATGAAGATCAGGTAAATGATGAAAATAGTATCTCTACCCTGGTTTTTCCTATTACTAATATTACTACAAGGGGGATAGCTACTATGAAGAACATACCTCTTTCAACCCTACCAAATTTCCATGGATTGTCTACGAATGATCCAAATGAGTTTTTGTTTGAATTTGATATTTTGTGTAGAAGTTATGACTACACTACTACTGCGCAGAAACTTAAACTATTTCCATACACATTGAAGGGAAATGCGTTAAGATGGTTCATGAGCCTTGGAGGAGAGAATATCTCAACATGGGTATAGATGAGGAAAATTTTCCTTAAAAAGTACCAAGACTACTGTCGAACAAGGGAATGAAGGGAGGAACTATTCAAGATGTCTCAGAAAGAGGATGAGACCCTTGAATATTTTGTAGAGTGACTCCAGTACAATCTACAAAGGTCTGGAAATTTGGATGTGAGTAAGGACATTCTGAAAACTATTTTGCTAAAAGGGGTTAGATATGATTGTTTAGACATGCTAAATATGCTTTGAAATGGAGATATATCTAAGGAATCCTATGAAGACATTGTAAATCTTTGCAAGAGATGTTCTCGAGGAACTACAAGGAATAAGTCAGTTACCAAGGATACCACTTTTTCAAGGGTACAAAAATCAGCCAATGGAGGGACAACAAGAGCCGAAATAGGTAATCTATTAGAAGATTTCAAAACATAAATGATTAACTCTTTTGCTTCATAGATTGTTACTCTGCAGATTAAACAAAAAAAAGTAGAAGTAGAAAAGGCATTGTCCATTTTCTGTCCAAAATGTAGAGACAAACATCCGAAAAGGGAATGCCCACTGAACAGTGTTCAGGTATGTCTTATTTGTGAATTGGATCATCCTACTGACAAATTTCCCTCCTTACCAGGTGTAAAAGTATCAATGAAGGTGACTAATGAAGAAGCATAGACTGTCTATATAATTACACAAAGAAGACAATGGAAGCCAAGAGGCCAAGGTATGAACTCTCAATTATCTCCTACAACACTTAATTATTGGAACAATTACCTACCTTATGGCTAGATGAATGCTCCCCCTCCAAATCCAATTCTCCCTCCTTATCAAGATTCCAATGCATGGTTACCTATGCCCCAACAACAGAGTCACCATGGGCAATGGAACCCATATTGGAGAGGCCCTCAACAACATCTTAGCTATCAAAACCATCAACTGAACCTCTATCAACAATAGTTCCAACCCCAGTATCAACAACAACAACTGCAGTTACCTCCCAATGCCCCACAGAACAATCCTCCCTTACGACCTCATATGCATGTGAAACCTAACCCAAACCCAAATAATAAGGCCATTTAGAATATTGATATATATAATGTGCCAGCTCTGTCTATTACTCCTATGCCTTGTGATGAGATAAAATTAAGATCAGGGAGAATAGTCGAGCCCATAATTGAAGATGATCCATCTTCAGAATCAGAGAAGGAATCAGGAGAAAAAACATCTGTCGATACAGAAGAAATTGACCAACCTATTAAAGAATCAACAGACCCACATTCCTTGAAAGATTGGAAATTACCAAAACTATGGAATTATCATCCTTCAATCTCTTAGGAGAATTAAAAAACCTACATGTTAACATTCCATTATTGCAAGCAATTAGAGATGTCCCTATTTATGCCAAGACTGTGAGAGATCTCTGTATCAGAAGACCTAGAAGGAAACCTAGGGACCCCCTCACAGTGCATGTAGTGGGGGACTTTTCTGAATTGATGTTAGGCAAAACCCCACCCATTAAATATGGTGACCCAGGAAACCCTATAGTCACTATCAAAATTGGCCAAACACCTATTCCCCATGTGTTAGTTGACGTAGGGGAAACAATTAATATTATGCCAATAGAAACTACACAATTGCTTCAACTCAGAATGCAAGTCCAACCTACTCCTATTGTTTTAGAATTAGTTGATCATTCCACCATCAGACCAGAAGGAGTAATCGATGATTTAGTCATTTCAGTTGATTCATGGGAGTATCTTGCCGATTTTTTCGTTTTGCAACCCAAAAATCGTCTGGGGGGCCACCCTCTAATCCTAGGAATACCATGGTTAGCTACAACTGATGCCTTCATTGGTTGTAGATCTGGTTCCATGAAATCTCTTATGGTTATGACACGAAAAAACTTGCCCTGCATCCTCATGCTACACCCAATATGGAACCCAAAAATTATTTATGGATGGAGATCGAGGATGAAAGTTCTCTACCTGTGTTAACCATAGGAAAATACCTGAGTTTCAAAGACAAGATAGAGGATGAGTTAATCAACTTTTTTATATATGACCCCTTTGTTGTTACACAGAACATGCATGACCGATTGACTAGAATATTTGACCCTATTGCCCAGGAAGAGATCAACCCAGAAATGGTCTATGAAACTGTTGTAAATCAAATCGATTCGGTTGTAACAACAAACGTTGTAACAAAAAATGATGAAACAACAATAGTCGAATTATTTCCCAAAGTCAGTTCTAAGAGAATCACTATAGAAATCAAACTTGGAAAAACCCTAAACATCAATCTCGATTTATCTATTGTTGAAAATCATTGATTGATGAAATTACTAATTGAACATAAGGAGGCATTTTCCTGGGATTACATGGATATGAAAGGAATTTCTTATGAATTATGAACCCACCATATATACATCAAGGAATAATGTTGACCCATTTGCCAACCCCAAAGGAGGATGAACCCTAATCTTAAAGAAATAGTTAAAGAGGAACTCCAAAAAATTCTCAAAGCTGGATTCATCTATCCTATATCAGATAGCGAGTGGGTTTCACCATTGGTTATTGTACCTAAAAATTATGGTAAGTGGAGAGTGTGTGTGGACTATAGAGCCTTGAATAAGGCCATGTAGAAGGATCATTTCCCTCTGCCATTTATTGATTAGGTTCTAGACAACCTAGCTAGGAAAACGTTTTTCTCTTTCCTAGATGGATTGAGTGGCTATAACCAGATACAAATTGCTCCACAGGACCAATATAAGACCACCTTTACCAGCCCTTGGGGTACATTTGCCTACAAGGTTCTCCCATTTGTCTTGTGTAATGTGCCAACCACTTTCCAGAGAGTTGTAATTGGTATTTTTTATGATATGGTAAATGACTGTATGGAGATATTCATGGGTGATTTTATGACTTATGGTATTGATTTTGATCAAGCTTTGACTAATATGGAAAAAGTGCTCAAAATATGTATACATTCTCATCTTTATTTAAGCATAGAAAAATTCCATATGATGATGAGCGAAGGTGTGGTGCCGGGGCACTTCATTTCTTATGTAGGAATTTAGGTAGACCCAGCCAAAATCCAGGTAATTTTGGACATTCCAACTCCAACAACTCAGAAAGAGGTAAGAAGGTTTTTAGGGCATGTTGGATATTACAAGAGATTTATTAAAAAAAATTCCAAAATTACCTCTCCCTTGTTTTTCCTATTAACAAAAGATGTTGACTTTCATTGGATTGACAATTTTGAATTGTCTTTTACAGATCTAAAACAAAAATTATCCACAACTCCCATTTTGAGAGGGCCCAATTGGGCTTTGCATTTTCACATTTATTTAGATGCCTCAGACACTGCAATTGGTGCAGTACTAGGGCAACAGGAGGACAAAGAACCCTATGCTATCTACTATATCAGCAAGAACATGGCTCCTGCTGAGTTAAATTATACAGTTATTGAAAGAGAATTCTTGGTAGTAGTTTATGCAATCAATAAATTCAGGCATTATGTCACTGGTTATCCTAACTTTATTCATACTGATCATATAGCAATTAAATATCTGATGAATAAACCTATTACTAATGCCAGAGTAACAAGATGGTTGTTATTACTTCAATAATTTGACATCACTATAGTAGATAGACCAGGGAAAGAAAATGTGGTTGTTGATTTTCTCTCAAGACTGCATATAAATGATGATAATTCACCATTAGATGATTCCTTTCTATATGAACATTTGTTTTCCATATATTCTCACTCACCTTGGTATGCCAACATTGCTAATTACTTGGTTGCAGGGAAGGTACCTCAACATCTATCCCCAAGAGAAAGAAGGAAAATCATTCAAAAGAGTGCTCAATATAGTTGGATAGAGGGATACCTTTTCTACACAGGCATGGATAAAGAAATCAGGTGATGTGCAAGGGATGATGAATTTTATGAGATGATCAAAGCTTCCCATGATGGCCCTTGTGGGGGTCATTTTTCTGATAAAAGGACTGGACATAAAATTTTAAGGATGGGCTATTTTTGGCCCACCATATTTCAAGATGCCAAGAAGTAGGCCTGTGATAGTTTCCAATGAATGGGTCAGCCAAATCATAGGGATGAGATGCCTCTCCAGCCTCAAGTAGTGTTAGAGCCTTTTGAGAGATGGGCCATGGACTTTGTAGGGCCCATTAACCCACCTTCTAATCAAAAAGTATATATATTGGTATGTACAGATTACATGACCAAGTGGGTGGAGGCAAAAGCACTCATTAAGGCCTCAGAAGAAGTTGTCTTAGCATTCTTGTTTGAATATATCTTTGCTAGGTTTGGAATTTCCAGAGACTTAATAACTGATGGAGGACCCCTTTTCACATCACATAAGTTTGAAGCCCTACTTAGTCAATATCATGTTTTACATAGTACAACTTATCCATACCATCCACAAAGTAATGGACAAGTAGAAAGTACCAACAAATTCATAGAAGATATTCTTACTAAGACAATGAGAGAACATCGTAGGGATTGGTCTGACAGATTGCATGAATCTTTATGGGCTTATCGAACTACTTGGAGGAACACAACTGGGTTTTCTCCTTATGAGTTTGTATATGTAAAAATGCCTATTTTTCCCATTGAATTCTAAATCAAATCCTTAAGAACTGCATCAGCAGTCAACCTCGACTTGACTATGGCACAAAAGGCCAGACTACAACAACTCAATGAGCTTGATTAAAAGCGTTTGGACGCTATTCATCAAACCACAATGATTCAACAACAGAGAACAAAATGGCATGACCGAGTCATCAAGAAGAAATTATTCCAAAAAGGGTATTGGGCTCTATTGTATGATTCGCGCTTTAAATAATTTTAGGGTAAGTTGTGTACATGATGGCTTGGAACTTACGAGGTAGACATTGGTTTTACTAATGGGACAGTCAGGTTAATTACTATTGATGGATCCAATACATAGTTATATGCAAATGGTCATCACTTACGCCTGTATCAGCGTCCACTTTCCAAGGAAGAATTTAAATCGAGATGTATCGTTGATACAAATTACCAATTTTTAAAGGGAACGAAGCCTACTCCTTCCCCTTTTGAAATTTAGGACATTTTGTTTTCAAATAAAATTTTGTATATAAATAAGTTGTGCAAATTTGAAATTTTATGATTTTGCTTCACACATTTTCATTTCTCTATTTTTCTTTTTTTTCTAATAAATTTACCCTAGAAAGGTATCAGGAAGTTGCTTGTGTGCAGATAAACTGAAGAACAACAAGGTAGATTACAGAGGAAGACGCCAAAGGATTAGTTTTTGGAAGTTGAAAAACTTCCTAAAAACTAAGTATTTCTGTGTTCGAGTCAATTTACATGTTGTTACACCCTTTGGCCGATTTACATGTTGTTACACCCTTTGGCCGATTTACATGTTGTTACACCCCTTTTGGACGATTTCCATGCTATTACACCCTTTGGTTGCTTTACATGTTGTTACACCCTTTTGGCCGATTTGCATGCTTTACACCTGTTACCGACTCTTTTGCCCTGCATGTTGTTACACCGTTTTATGACAAATTGGCCAATTTACATACTGCTACACCTAGTGCCACAATTTTGACCAAAATATCTGCTGATACACCTACTATTATTTTTCCTTTCGGCTAGTTTCTACATTGCTTCACCACCTTCTTAGCATTTCTTCCATTTCTACATACAACAACATTGTTGTTTTGTCAATATTTCCACCATTTTTAAAAAATTACTTTATGCTCTCTTTGTCCCACAAGAGCCACTTCATCATTACTTAAACTTCACATCCACATCTTTTCAACGGTTCAACCATATAAAGGACTCCACTTATGCTCCACTTTTCATATCATCATTTCTCACATTCGGGAGTCATCTCTCATTATTACAGCCACTCCATGTGGATCAAATGGCGGTTGGATAGTGCAGTTACTCCGACAGCTAAGTTCGGGTGGTAAGTTATGAGGTACACTGCTAATATTATGTGTCTAATTGATATGGATATGAAAGCACGATTTCATAACTATCTGACCGATTTTCCTAATCCATTAAACCGCAAGCCAATAATATTAGTTGGGGGGGAAACAAAAATCCACATCGACCTAACCGCAAAATTCCTTTTTATATTTCACCTCCGCCACCTTCTAACCCTGCTTATTTTTTCTGCAACACTGCATTCTTCATGCAAATCCATGATCGACTTGCTCCGTCTCTGGTTTAGGTGTTAATTTCTCCTCCTAATTTACTGTCTAATACAAAAACAACGTCATGGGAGGAATGCCCATAAGATATGAGCTAGAAAATCTCAATACATTGTTGCTGCACCCGGATGTTTATCAAATATTTCTATGGGCTGGTTGGATTCCCTATTTTAAGAATCTGCAGGGGTTTAATGAAGCAGAAGTCTTACATTTCAGTCAGAATCTCACAGATGTCTATTCAATGATGCACAGAGTGTGGATTCCAGTGACAAACGAGAGCATATCGGTTGTGACAGGATTTTCGACCATAGGAGTCAAATGGTTTAATAGGAAAGTGCATCTTCCCGATGCACATAAGGGTTTTATCATGGTCAATGAGTGAGTACAGACCAAAGGCCAAGGTGAAGATGTCATTTCCTTACCAGATCCATGGGGGGAGGTATCAAAATTCTTAAAAAGGTACATTACATGTGAAGGGATATATCAAGTTGTTTATTTTTTTATTTTTTTCTACAGTCACATTTGTGACATCATAAGCTAATCAATATCCCTTACTACCTACTTCAATCCCTGCATAATATGGCTCAATTTGTTAAGAAATCCAAGAACCCCATGAATTATCTTTCAAATCATAGATTAATAGGATTTTTTATTCATAACAGAATGGGAATTCCTAATGACCTATTACTTGAGCCAATTGTTGTGCCTATTGTTACAGCTGACCCAGAATAGTCAAATCCTGTACCCTCGACTACACCAACAGTTAACACCCCAACTGTAACTACCTGCAAGTCAACTTCGAACACAAAATGCAAAATTTGAAGCACCTCTCACACTGCTCATAAATGCCTTGATAGTCTTGAACCAGAAAAGTTAAACCCTCTGCCCTCAGTGGTGGTTGAGCCAACAGTTGACAGTGAAATCCCTGGACCAAATCACGAGACTCAACCCTGCTGCAATAGTCATTGTTCAGGAACTCCCTCAGACCCTTAAAGCAAGAAAAGGAAATTCCTTCCTTCTGTCTCTACACTAGCCAGGACAAGAACTAGTTCAGAGAGATCCACTGTAACAGCAAATCCAACATCCACTACAACTGCAAGTACCTCGATTCCTTCTCCTGTGGCACCAACAACAACTCAAAATCCACCTGTTTCTATAAAATTAGTACCGGTATCTATTGTATCTTCCAATGAATCAATTCATCCAGCCAAATTTCAATCTAGATGAGAATCTCAGAAGAGAATCGATAAAAGGAACTCTCATAGTGCTGCAATAGTAGTTCAGACCCATATTATCACTGCTATTGAATCACCTCAGAAAAGAAAACCTAAGCCTACAAGAAAATCTAAGAGGGGAATCAATAGGGTTGTACTAGATGCTACCACAGAGTGTCCTGATTCTTCTCATACTCAGACCCTACCATAATTTATGGAGGTATGTATTCCAGGTTTCACCTTGTGCAAGGAATTCCAGGCTACCATTTTATCATTACAGGAAGAATGTACATGAATTACAACAGAATCATCGGCTCCTCTTGATGATTATGCGCATCCCTTAATGAATGATGAAGTATATATTATACCAGACCCTAGCATTCTATAATTTCCTCCTTGTATCATTGTTGAAGAACACCCTTCCTCTCTGAAGCCCACGAAAAAGAAAGACAATGTTTTTGTCTCTACTTTACCTAGGAGGAGAACTCGGTCAACAAGGTCTACTGGAACATTAGTGGGATGGAAGGATATGGAAAATGTAATACCTATTCTTCATCCATTACCCTCCATTACTATAGAGACTGCTACACAAGAACCAGTCCCCTCAGATGACATGGTTGTTACACAAGAACCAGCTATCCAGGCAAAGACTATTCCACAAGAATTAGTTAGGCTAGAACTGTTGTACCGGAACAAGTCCTGGGTCTATCTTCCACACAAGCACCAATTACACAAACTTGCGAGGATGTGCCACTTGCTCAACTTTTTGCTCAAATTGAGAAGAAGATCTAGGACACATCAAATTCCAGGATTACTGAACTATTAAAGGAAAATGACAACATCAAAGAAGAGTTGGATTCCTTAAGGGATGAATTGTAGGTGGCTCATCAGAACAATCCAGAGGGGATAGCCTTAGACATATTATCACTTAGAAAAGTTTTTATGGACCAACATAGAGAGATCATGTGCTTTGAATGTGGTAATATCTATTTTGAGGCAAGCTATAAAGTAGTAAAAGTACCAGTCACTAACCAGCTTGAAGAACCAGTCAACCTCTCAGTTAAGACAAAAGTTGACCTTACTGCTCAACAAGAACCAGTAAGAAAAAGGATATCTCTACATAATAGAGTAGTTGCTGGTTCACCAACAGATCAAACACAAGAACCTCTGTTGCACTCTGTTCCTAAATACAAGGCAAGTAGGACAAATTTTTGAGCTAACAGATATTGGGGGTACACACAGTTTTTCATACAGGTACTTAACGAATTGTCTTAGTAGTTTACATGGGAGGATTCATCTCCCTACTTCAGATTCAGTGAAAGGTTTGAAAGTGTTTTTTCATGAGGAAATGGAATGTCTTTAGTTGGGGGGCATGTTAGGACCCAAAAATGTCCCATTTTAACTATATCTTTTACCCTTTCAAACTTATCATTCCTATGATAAATGCCTATTTTAATACTTCCAAGACCCTTTTTCCTAAGGTATGAGTCATTAATATTGCTTTGATATTATTATTTATTTAACATGTTTGATTGGTAGTATTTCTCATATTTTACCCATAAATGTGCAACTAATGATCAAAATGTGTAGAACAACCAGGACTTAAAGAAAGATTGTTGTTGTTACACAAATTGTTACAGCTATGTGCTAGTCTTGCATGTTGTTACATGACTACAGCAACTGTGCACCTTTCCTGGAAGCTGTCACACTTGCTACAACATATGCCCACTTATCCTAGAAGTTGTTATACTAACTGCAACATATGTGCACCAATCCTAAAAGTTGTTACACTCATTACGACAGTTGGCCATCGATCCTGAAAGCATAATCCTGAAGAATGATCCTCTGTTGTTACATGTTTTGGCTCATGCTGATTCTTTGTCTAGATTTGATGAATATGACAGATATCTTGTATCTTATGAACATCTTGAGAATATGGGATTCTCAAGGCTGTTCTGAGTCCATTTTGAACTAAATGACTCTGTCTTTAAATAGAAGAGATTTTGTAATCATTAACAATGGAGATTAGATGTGGAATTGTGAAGTAAAGTGAAGCAACTTGTAATTGAACAATTTTGGCGATTTTAATAAAGAAGGCAACTTGAGTTTATCCAACCTACTGTGATCTCTTTGAGTGGATTCAGTGAGAAGGAAAGGGCCCACATTCCTCACAGAGTCCCTTCTGTTTTTTTGTTTTAGATTAGCTACTTTGATTTATGTGAATAACCTGTTAGCATTCTTAGATCATAATTGTTGTTACAGTTCAGTTCCTTTCTGTCAAATGCACATCAGTGTGTCTCATGAGAATCAGAAGTCAAGTGTTGTATAATGTTGGAGAATTGTCTTTCTGTACTAGATAAAACTTCGCTTTCAACAATAAGTAATTAGAAGTGTGAATTTACTCCCTGCAACTAAAGTAGATTTCCTTTATGCAATTAGCACAAAATTCCTTTCTGCAGCGATAAAATAGAAAATCAGAATAAGATAGATAATCCAGGATTCTTAAAAACTCATCAATCTAGATTTAAATTAAGAAAGAATGATTTCAATCCTGCAACAGTATATTAGAACTCCAGTTGTGTCAACAACATGTGCTAGTGTTTAGTTTTCCAAAACTCTGTTTTCTTTTAATACTGCAACTTGATTAATGTTTTCTTTCATCATTCTAGCATAGACTGTGCACAATTATTTTACAATAACAAAACTTCCCTGGGTTTGACAATTTATATTAAACACCTTAATTATCTATTTATTTAGAAAATTAAAGTTCCCAACACATTTCATATAGATTACAGTGGGAGATTGATTATACGAATAATGTCTATGAGTATGAAGCTCTAGTCTTAGGATTAGAAGCTGGCAGAATGTTAAAAATTGAACATCTAATAGTTTATGGTGAGGCGGAGCTTATCGTGAAACAAATAAAACAACAATATCAAGCCAAGCATCCAAGGCTGAGGTCATACAGAAATTGTGCCTGGGATTTGATACAAAATTTCTTCTCATCCTTTAATATTCACTATGTTCCTAGAATGGAAAATCAACAAGCAGACTATTTATCCAGAGATGCAACAACATTTGTACCACCTACTATCTTAAAACTGAAATATCATATTTAAATGAGACAAATTCCTTCGATCTCAAATAGCGTTCAACACTGGCAAGTTTTTGAAGATGATGAGAAGATAAAACAATTTCTGGAGATGGTTGATGAGTTTTCTGAAATGCACATAGATCGGGAAAACCATAACGATCCTATTTGGGTAATGCAGGAAGGTGAATACCCTAAAAAGTTCCAAGATAAGATCGCAAACCACTGCATGCTCATTCTTAAGAATAATTAGATTCCCATGGGTATGATACCCTTAGAGAGATTGTTTGACCAAGATGACATACCCTTAAAGTCTACCTTGTGACCTCAGCCTCAAGAGGTTGAAGACTGTGATATAGGAACTAAAGAAGATCCTAAACTCTTCAAGATATCTAAATACCTTCCGCCCCAAATGAAGAATAAGTACGTCGAGTTGCTCAGACAGTATAAAGACATTTTTTCTTTGTCCTATGATGAGCTGAAAACTTTCAATACCTCTGTAATTGAACACAATATTCCTTTGAAACATGGTATCAAACCCTTCATACAGAAACTTAGAAAAATAAATCCTATTCTCTTACCAGTGATAGAAAGGGAAGTCAAGAACATTATTGATGCGAAGATTATTATTCCACTCAAATATTCAGAATGGGTGGAAAATTTGGTACCCGTCAGAAAGAAAAATGGCGAAATAAGGCTCTGTGTAGGTTTCAGAAACTTAAACAGATCATCTCTCAAAGACAACTACCCACTGCCAAAAATGGATCATGTTCTAGAAAAAGTAGTTGGAGCTAACAGAATGTCCATGATTGATGATTTTTCCAAATACAATCAAATTGTTGTCCACGAAGACGACAAAGAAAATACTGTGTTCACCACTCCATGGGGAGCTTTCATGTACGATAAAATGCCATTCAGTTTAATGAACATAGGGGCTACCTTTAAGAGAACGATGGATATATATTTCATAGGTGAAAGAGATAAATTTGTGGTTATTTACCTAGATGATCTAACAATTTTTTCCAAGTCTGATGCGGAACATCTGGTCCACCTCAAGCAAACTTTTGAGAAGTGCAGAAAGTTTGGTTTGTCTCTTAACCCTAAAACATCACACTTCATTATGTAGGAAGGTAATCTTTTGGGACATATAGTTTCAAAGGACGGAATCAAGATTGATCCTAAGATATTCAAATCCATTGACATGATAAAAATTCCTATAAATAAGAAAGAAATCCAATCTTTTTTAGGGAAGATAATTTTTTTGAGAAGATTCATCCCTAACTTCGCTGAAATTGCCAAATTGATTACAGATATGTTGAAAAAGGAAAGAGAAGTCAAGTGGACTACAGAGTCCAAAGAATCTTTCGAGTGAGTCAAGAAAGTCATAGGAGAAGCACTAGTGCTAGCAAGTCCAGTCTATACTAAGGAGTTCTTGATCTTTTCTTTCGCTTCTAAACATACTATCACAGTGGTTCTCCTACAAAATAACAAAGAAGGTTTTGAGAAACTGATAGCCTTTTTTCAGTAAAATTATCAGAGATGGAGAGTTAAAATATGATATACTTGAAAAACAAGTATATGCAATGGTGAAATCTCTCAAATCTTTCAGGACATATGTGATACATTCCAAAATAATCGCTTACATACCAACAAATATTGTCAAAGACATCTTGGTCCAACCAGACAGATGGAAAAAGAGGTCATTGGTTGGCTAAAATTCAAGAGTTTGATCTAGAAGTGAAGTCGACCAAACTAGTCAAGGGTCAAGGCCTGGCGAAATTGTTAGTTGAATCAAATTTCAGAGCACTCGAGATAAACCATTTGGAATCACATGGGTATCTCTCAGATATAGATGAGCTTGATGGTCAAACTCCTATGACTCAGCTTGGAGGTAAATTTTATTCCTCTGCATGGTATTGTGACATTGTTACATACCTCCTTACCCTTCAGTTCCTGAATGACATGACTCTATCCAAAGCAAGAAATTTGAAAATACACATAGTTAAATATTGTATTCTTGATGGTCAGTTGTACTGGAAAGATCCTCTAGGTTTCCTGTTACGTTGCTTAACAGAACCTGAAACAGAAACTGTCATAAATGAATTTCATGAAAGAGTGTGTGGAGGACACCATCCCTGGAGGACAATGACCTACAAGATTTTAATATCTTTCTATTATTGGCCAAAATTATTTACTGATGTGAATGCCAAGGTCAGAGCCTGCAACTCTTTCCAATTGTTCTCTGGTAAATAAAAGATCCTTGCACTACCTTTAGTCCCGGTCAAAGTAGAGGCTCATTTTAAACAATGGGGATTGGACTTCATCGGAGAAATACACCCACAATCAAGCGCCCATTATAAATGTATTTTAACTTCTACCGATTATTTCATGAAATGGGTCAAAGCCATTCTGACTTGGTGTTAGGACCACACAATGTACCTTTTTGCCCATACTTTTTGCCACTATTACACTCTTGATCACCCACATTTAAATTCATATTATCACTTTATTTGATCATTCCAAAGGTATACAACGTCCCTTCTCATTACTATACGTTTAATCTGTTTTGCATAATATTTTACATCACTCTCGTAATTAACCATTGATTAGAAATGTATAAGTGCTGAAATAGTTCAAACTGTAGATTAGCATTTGAGGCCTGTTGCTGAAACAACAATTCACAGAAGTTGTTACATAGTCTAGGGCCGCAGATGTTGAAACACAGAAGATGTTACATAGTCCTGGGTCGCAGATGATGAAACACAAAAGCTGCTACACAGTCCATGGTCGACGATGCTGAAACACAGAAGTTGTTACACAGTTCATGATCTACGATGCTGAGGAAGCTGTTACACAGTTCATGGTCATGATGTTGAAACACAGAGGAAGCCGTTACACAGCCCAGGACCGACAATGCTGAAACACAAAGGAAGTCGTTACACAGTCAGCGGTCAACAACAACTCTACAACAGTTGCACCGTGAACCAAGCACCAACTATCATTTCTACACGAGAATGCTGAAATAGTCAAGAGCGCAAATCCCGTGGCTGAAACAGCCCACGATTTGTGGTGCTAAAATAGCATGTAGTAGCAACAAGAAACTGTCACTCCAGCCGTAACAACAACACCTCCTTCAACACTCGTAATAGCATTCTATTGCGAGAGACTAGGACATCCTATTCTGGTTTAGAAAGTTGATCTGACTAAGAATAGGACTCAGATATACATCTGTAATTTTTGATCAATTATATCGAAGGGATTCCCTCTTTAAATAAGAGGAAATCATCATTCGAAGGGATCCAGTTTTTGTACTAAGAAAGTTTCAGAGAGAAGGACGTACTTCATTTCCAGATTGTAACATGATACATTGATAGATGAATAAAATACTGTTTTGAGCATCCTTCTCTAGCCTTTTCGTCTCAGGAGAATATTGTGAGAAGGGAGGGCCCACCTTCTTCACAAGATTCACCCATTAGTTTTATAGTGTGTTAGTGTAATTTCTATTTATGCCTTGATTAACTTTTGTTTTGCTGAACAATACTTTTTATGAATTTTGCTTTGCTGAAACACTACTGAAATCTGTCTTGTTAAGAACTTTGCTTTAGTGAATGTTACATTATTTTCACGAAGTTCATAATCATTTGAATTAGAAATCTTGTGTGATGAATGTATGAGATTTACTAATAAGAGACTGGGCTAAAGGTTCCTGCTTAAAGGAAGGAATTACAGGGTCATGTTCTCTGTTAGGATTAGTCAGCTTTCAATTATTTTCACAAGTGTGCTAATCAGAGACTGGGCTAAAGGTTCCTGCTTAAAGGAAGGAATTAAAAGGTCCTGTTCTCTGTTAGGAGTAGTCATCTTTCAATTATTTTCACAAGTGTGCTAACCATAGACTGGGCTAAAGGTTCTTGCTTAAAGGAAGGAATTAAAGGGTCCTACTCTCTGTTAGAAGTAGTCATCTTTCAATTATTTTCACAAGTGTTCTAATCAGAGACTGGGCTAAGGGTTCCTGCTTAAGGGAAGGAATTAAAGGGTCATGTTCTCTGTTAGAATAGTTAAGCCTTCAATACATGAGTTCATGAAAGTGTGTCCATCAGAACAAAGTGTTGAAGTTCCTGCTTGGGAATAGGGTCTTGTTCTCTGGTTGCAGAATAGTTGTTCTTTTCTGTTACAGTTGTTATTTAGATTAATTATCTCTTCAAGCTCTGCAATAAGTAGTTTGCTTTCCTGTAATTCAAGCTAGGACTTCAGTTCATTCAAGGCAAGTGTGATTAATATAGTTTCTTTTACTACAACTCTAAGTTGCTTCTGGAATTGAGCATATATAGTGCGTGGTTGCCTTTGAAATAAACAGACTTCCCTGGGTTGACAATTTCTGTAGCACTTGATTGTTTGAATTAATTAAGCAATTATAGTGACTAACATTTTGGCGCCATTGTCGGGGAAGGTAATTTTAGATTTCAGAAGCACTTATGATTTTTCAGATATAAAGAATGCATGAAAGGACACGGAGACCCCAAATATACTAACCCTACAGGTGGCAAGGGAAAAGGAAAAGGAGGAAGAAATACTTACATTGACGAGATCATATCAAAGTCTGAATCTGCTGCTCAACGACCAAACCTTCGGAAACAAAAGTCCCAGCCTTCATTTCAAGCAAAATTTGAAACAGGGAAAGAAGTTTGGAGTCCTAAGACAGTCCAGAAGCCAGCAGGAAACATTGAGGACAGAGCAAGCGCAGCAGGGGAACAGACAGAAGAAAACATGGATGAGTATAATGAAGAATCACGAAGAACAAGCAGGTCCTGAAGGAGAGGTAAATGATGAAAACTCTTTCTCTACATTAGGATTTCCTATTGGCAATCTTCCGATAGGAGTAGCCCCCATGAAAAATATTCCACTCTCAGCATTACCTAATTTTCATGGTTTGTCTTCAG
>SNQJ01S0108163.1:42201-55846 GCA_010110895.2 Picea sitchensis
AGAAAGGATTGGTCCTACAGGCTCCCTGAAGCATTATGGGCCTACAGAACTACCTGGAGAAATACTACAGGATTCTCTCCCTATGAATTAGTCTATGGAAAGAGTGTTGTCTCTCCTATGGAATTTGAAATAAAAACCTTAAGGACTGCCTTAGCTGTCAACCTTGATTTGACTGATGCATAGACAGCCAGGTTGCAGCAACTTAATGAATTGGAGGAGAAAAGACTAGATGTCATTCAGCAGATAACCATAATTCAACAGCAAAGATCAAAATGGCATGACAAAAATATCAAGAACAAGCAGTTCCAAAAAGGTAATTGGTCCCTACTGTATGACTCTCGGTTCAAGGAATTTCAAGTGAAACTGCGCACAAGATGGCTTGGACCTTACGAAGTAGACACCGTTTTCCCCAATGGAACATTAAGGCTCCTCACAATCGATGACTCCAAAACTCCGTTACTCGTAAATGGTCATCCGCTTCATCTGTACCAACGCCCTATTTCCAAAGAATATTTTAAGGCCACATGCATGGCAGACTCCCATTACCTCTTTTTACAGGGGACTTCTACCCCTCATTGCAATTAATTCTTTTTAGTTAATTTCTTTAGTATTAGATTAGATTTTATTTACTAATAATCCCTGTCAAGAAATACCATGTTACAATCGATTTTTGTAGATTCCCGATCAAAGCACAGGCCACTAGGAAAGGACGATCCCACTTCACAAAGAAACGAGCTTGCCCGATGCTGAAACACCATTGTTCAGCACTTTTCAACTTTCCTCTGTTGTTGAAACACCATTGTCAACAACTTTTCATCACTCTCCCCATCGCTGAAACACCGTTGTCAGAAACCTCACGACATTTTCCCATTACCACGATTCAATAATTCCTCACTTTCTTCATCGACGAAACAACACCGTCCAGCAATTGTTTTGCCCCGTTCTTCTAGTGCTGAAACACCATTGTCAGCAACTTTTCATCATTTTCCCCGATGCTGAAACACCACTGTTCAACACTTTTGATTTTTCCCCGATGTTGAAACACCACTGTTCAGCACTTTTGATTTTCCCCCGATGCTGAAACACCACTGTTCAGCACTTTTGACTCTTTTTTTTTTTTCTGTTGCTGAAACACCACTCCGTTCCCTTTTCCTCATTAATGAAACACCATTATCAGCAACACCACACCTTTTTCCCCCATCACTGCTCAGCAACCTTTTATCACTTTCGCCATCGCTTAAACACCATTCATAGTAATTTTTCACCTTCTCCCTATTACCAGAACACCACAGTCTGGCAATTCTTCACGTCCTTCAGCGATGAAACAACACCGTCCAACAATTGTTTCGCCCCATTCTTCCTGTTGCTGAAACACCATTGTTCAACAGTTCTTCACATTTTCTCATCACCGAAACAACACCGTCCAACAATTGTTTCGCCTTGTTCTTCTCTGTTGCTGAAACACCAACTTTTCAACATCATCTGTCAGCAGGCTTTTATGCTCTCCTACTATAGTTCGTCCTTCCAGTCAGCAAATCCTTGATACAATTCATCTAATAAATCAAAGTCTCCACCACGACTACTGAACATGCATGATATTTTGTTTGCAGAACGAATCAAAAGGTAAGGCAAGGTATGTAAATTTTATGTAATACAGTTAGGCTATAGTTAATGAGAAGATTCTAAGTCATTATGACCACTCAAGTGCAATCATTACTAGCTTCACTTGACGGGAGGGGAGGACACATCAAATCTTTGATACCATCATTTCACACAAATTCACCGCCACCATTCCTATTTCACCACCCTTTCACGTATTTGACCACATTTTGCATACCGTTGCTCGGAAAACTCACTCTGCGCAGAAGCTGTTACTCAAACTCTTTGACGCTGCATTTTACCAAGCTAGTAGCTATGGGAGGCTCTGTTATATGGAACGAACCTACCATGACAACGCTGTTAGAACATTATCCAGTAGCTTATCAAATCTTTCAGCAGGCATGATGGCTCAGTTATTTTCAGAGACTCCAATGGTATAATGAACAACAGGTTCTGCAATTCGCTCAAAACCTTCAGGAAGACCATTCTATTGTCCAAGGGGTCTGAATTTCAGTAACAGAAGAAGATATAGCACAGGTCTTAGGCCTCCCTACCGACGACATTCGCATGTTCAGTCGTAAACATATCATTTGGAATGCCCAGCAGAACTTCTTCCTACCAGAAGAACGAATTGAATTTAAAGGCCGAGGTGTTCAACTTAGCTCGTTGCCGCCCCCATGGCCGAAAGTTTCAAGATTCATCAAATATTACCTAACCTGCGAAGGTCGATACCAGGTAGTTTACTAGAACGACTTTCTTCTGTTATCTCATTTACGACATAATAGACGGGTAAATATTCCTTATTATTTGTTGGGTTGTTTGAAAAATATGGTGCATTACTGCAGAAAGGATAAAGATCCCACCCTTTCACTCACCCATCACCGTCTTTTCCAACTACTTATCCAAAGGGGTTTTTCCCAACAAAACCTTCCACTAAACAACCCACCTATAAACCCCCAAAGAGCTATTGAAATTCCTGAAAACCTCTAGGAGAAGCAACCGTAAAACCCCCCAGACTCTACAGAAGTACCCAATAGCCCGCCCACAGAACCAATCATTCCAATTAATCCCCCTACCATACCAAGCTCGCCTCATACCTTACCAGAATCGTCCACCCCCGCCCTTCATATTATTAGTGATGATTATGAGCCAGACAATCCCCCCTGCCCCATCATTGAAGAAAAACCCCCACGGAAAAGAAAAAAAATTCCTTTCTTTCCACCCTTCTTACAAAAGAAGTGAACAAGGGCCTCAACAAGGCAAGCCATTATTGCCACTACCCTAGACTCCCAACCCATCCGACTAATACCCCGTACACCTCCAACCTCCCAAACCCCGGAATCTTTGCCTACTCCACCCACGGGCACTGTAACACAAGAACCAGATACCCAGGGTGTTGCGCCATCATCTATTTCAAACCCAGTAGCTGAAACACAAGAACCAACTACCCATTTCGTAGCTGAAACACAAGAACCAGCTACCCATCCAGTGGCTGAAACATAAGAACCAGCCATAGCTGCCACACAAGAACCAGCTACGACTGAAACACAAGAACCAGCTGCTGATAGTGATACTGAGATGCAGGAATCAGAGGTCCAGGGTGCTGCAACATTACTTTCCTCAAATAAAGTAGCTGAAACACAAGAACCAACTACCCATTTTGTAGTTGAAACACAAGAACCAGCTACCCATTCAGTGGCTGAAACACAAAAACCAACCATAGCTGTCACACAAGAACCAGCTACGGCTGAAACACAAGAACCAGCTGCTGATATTGATACTGAGATACAGGAATCAGAGGTCCAGGGTGTTGCATCATTACTTTCCTTACATCAAGAAGCTGAAACACAAGAATCAGCTGTCATTCCTGTAGCTGCTCCACAAGAACCAACTAGTGAGGTTGTGACTGCCACACAAGAACCAGTCATCCCTCAACTAGAACCAACAATGGCCTCTGTCTTGAAAGAAAACGAGTTTTTAAAGTCTGAACTTGAAGCATACAAGCAAGAACTAGCCAGGGCAAAGGAAGCATACGAGAAGGAACTAAATTTGTACACCCTAGTTCGCACAACAACCATGTCAGAAGGGACTACTACAGAGAGCATGTGTAAATAATATATGTGTTGTCAATGTGGGGATATTTACTATCAAGCAGGCTATAAGGTAATTCAAGTCCCAGTGTCAGGAGCTCCCCCTACTCCTTCAAAATTTGTAGTCAAAAAGGAAGAACCTGTTGTTACACAAGAACCAGCTATAGCTATCACACAAGAACCAGCTACAGCTGAAACACAAGAACTAGCAGGACCTCCCAAGTTTAATACTGAGCCCTGCATTGCAACAAATGAAGCCCCTGCTCTTGTCAACAAAGTTGTACAAACAATGACTATGGAGGAATTCACACCTCCCAGCCAGATCAATCTCCACACTTTCTTGGAACAATCTACTCAGACCTTACCTCATCCCACTACTTGCAACGCTGAAACACAGACTCAGCCTTGGGATGAGAAGGCAGTAATACAAAAATGGAAGAAAGAGTATGCTGCAAAACAGGCTAAAAGCCTGCAAGAGCACAGACAAATCTGGATAAATCATACTTACTCAAATTGGGAAGCTTTAGAGCAGATATGTCAGGAAGCTCGTGCCCTAAAGAAACAAAACAAAGAGTTGAAAGGCAGATTGGCCCTGGTATCTGACCTGACACAAAAGCTATTGGCTACAAGGAAACCATCTAGAAACTACTCCTTGTTCCTTATGGAACGAATCACATGGTTTCAGATCAAATCAATCACATAAGGTAAACCCCACGCAGTACTACACCCAGCAGATTTTGTCAAAACTTTTACAGAAGCATCTGCTAGGGATCAGCACCTCCTCTATGAGGCATATTTTCATAACGAGGCCATTCTCGAGAACAGGTAGCTGAACCTTATTCCTCTTGTTGGGGACATCCAGATTCGGGCATTTACTTCCTTTCTCCACAATCAGATTATTTGGCAAGATGAATTCATGGCTGCCAAGCACAATGAAGACAACCGCCTTCTCTAGATAAGACCAGAATCACAGAATGCAGCCACCTTTGTCACAGAATATTATCAGTTCTTAAAGAAACCAGGGATGATTGAACATGTCCAACAACTACAATCAACAGTGCTTCAGGATTGTCAGCACTTCATCATAACCATAGAGATTGTTTCCCTCCAGGAAAATAACTTGTTTTGGCAGCAGTCCACTGAGAAAAGATAGGAATACAATCCTTTCAGCCCTACTAACCTTGAGGTAGAAATATCCAGGGTACCTAACTACATCCAGTGTGTTCAGCAATGTGCTGAAAGCTGGATAGGGTACCGGTTTTATTTTCCTATCCTCTGGTTGCCAATAGAAAGATATCAAATTCATTATAAGCTGCCTAAGAAGACAGAAACAATAGCTTGGCAAAGGTTACAACAGGTCCAAGGGTTCAGAACGCTAATGGATAGTACCTCCCAGAGCTACTGCTTGAGTAACCTACACGCTCAGAGTCGGTATTCAGACTCTGATTCAGAGTGAAGTTGCCTGAGGATATGCAACACCTTGAGTTGGGGGGGATGTTAGGACCACACAATGTACCTTTTTGCCCATACTTTTTTCCACTATTACACTCTTGATCACCCACATTTAAATTCATATTATCACTTTATCTGATCATTCCAAAGGTATACAACGTCCCTTCTCATTACTATACGTTTAATCTGTTTTGCATAATATTTTACATCACTCTCGTACTTAACCATTGATTAGAAATGTATAAGTGATGAAATAGTTCAAATTGCAGATTAGCATTTGAGGCCTGTTACTGAAACAACAATTCACAGAAGTTGTTACACAGTCCAGGGCTGCAGATGCTGAAACACAGAAGCTATTACACAGTCCTGGGTCGCAGATGCTGAAACACAGAAGCTGCTACACAGTCCATGGTCGACGATGCTGAAACATAGAATCCGTTACATAGTTCATGATCTACGATGCTGAGGAAGCTGTTACACAGTTCATGGTCACGATGCTGAAACACAAAGGAAGTCGTTACACAGCCCAGGACCGACAATGCTAAAACACAAAGGAAGCCGTTACACAGTCAACGGTCAACAACAACTCTGCAACAGTTGCACCGTGAGCCAAGCACCAACTATCGTTGCTACACGAGAATGCTGAAACAGTCAAGAGCACAAAACCCGTGGCTGAAACAACCTGTGATTTGCAGTGATGAAACAACATGCAGCAGCAACAAGAAACTGTCACTCCAACCATAACAGCAACACCTCCTTCAGCACTCGTAATAGCATTCTGTTGCGAGAGACTAGGAAATCCTATTCCGGTTTAGAAAGTCGATCTGACTAAGAATAGGACTCAGATATACATCTGTACTTTTTGATCAATTGTATCGAAGGGATTCCGTCTTTAAATAAGAGGAAATCATCATTCGAAGGGATCCAGTTTTTGTACTAAGAAATTTTCAGAGAGAAGGACGTACTTCATTTCCAGATTGTAACATGATACATTGATAGATGAATAAAAGACTGTTTTGAGCATCCTTCTCTAGCCTTTTCGTCTCAGAGGAATCTTGTGAGAAGGGAGGGCCCACCTTCTTCACAAGATTCACCCATTAGTTTTATAGTGTGTTAGTGTAATTTCTGTTTATTCCTTGATTAACTTTTGTTTTGTTGAACAATACTTTTTATGAATTTTGCTTTGCTGAAACACTACTGAACTTTGTCTTGTTAAGAACTTTGCTTTAGTGAATGTTACATTATTTTCACGAAGTTCATAATCATTTGAATTAGCAATCTTGTGTGATGAATGTATGATATTTACTAATCAAAGACTGGGCTAAAGGTTCCTACTTAAAGGAAGGAATTAAAGGGTCCTGTTCTCTGTTAGGAATAGTCAGCTTTCAATTATTTTCACAAGTGTGCTAATCAGAGACTGGGCTAAAGGTTCCTGCTTAAAGGAAGGAATTAAAATGTCCTGTTCTCTGTTAGGAGTAGTCAGCTTTCAATTATTTTCATAAGTGTGCTAACCAGAGACTGGGCTAAAGGTTCCTTCTTAAAGGAAGGAATTAAAGGGTCCTACTCTCTGTTAGAAGTAGTCATCTTTCAATTATTTTCACAAGTGTACTAATCAAAGACTGGGCTAAGGGTTCCTTCTTAAGGGAAGGAATTAAAGGGTCATGTTCTCTGTTAGAATAGTTAATCCTTCAATACATGAGTTCATGAAAGTGTTTCCATCAGAACAAAGTGTTGAAGTTCCTGCTTGGGAATAGGGTCCTATTCTTTGGTTGCAAAATAGTTGTTCTTTTCTGTTGCAGTTTTTATTTAGATTAATTATCTCTTCAAGCTCTGCAATAAGTAGTTTTCTTTCCTGTAATTCAAGCTAGGACTTCAGTTCATTCAAGGCAAGTGTGATTAATATAGTTTATTTTACTACAACTCTAAGTTGCTTCTGGAATTGAGCATATATAGTGCGTGGTTGCCTTTGAAATAAACAGAATTCCCTGGGTTGACAATTTATGTAGCACTTGATTGTTTGAATTAATTAAGCAATTATAGTGACTAACACTTGGAATGCCACAGATTCAGTAGTTAAAAAATTCTTGGAGGAGAACATCCTATCGAGATTCGGTTGTCCCTAAAAAATAGTCACTGACAATGCCCAGGCTTTCAAATCTATGGATATGGTCAACTTCTGCCAAAAATAAAGCAATTTGTTGGGACATTATACAGCCTATCATCCTCAGGGGAATGGGTTGGCTGAATTGTCCAACAAAATCCTAATGACTATAATAAAAAAAGTGTTAATAAAAAATAAGAAGGCCTGACACATTCACTTGAAATACGCCTTATGGGCAAATCGAATTGGCACCAAGAAATCAATAGGCATGTCTCCTTTTCAAATGTTTTATGGCACTGACATCATCCTCCCGATCAATATCGCACCACCTATGATGAAGCTCTGGAAAGATGAAAATGAAGAGCCTAACGACGTTACCAGAAGGATAAATCAAATAATTGAAGTCCAACAAAATAGGGCCGAAGTAGATGACAAACTTTAGAAATACCAAGATAATATGAATTCCATGTTTGATAAAAAAATATAAATATAGGGAGTTTCTTCCTGGATATCTAGTTCTAAAGTGGGACACTAGAAAAAAAGATGCAGGGAAGCATGGAAAATTTGACCATCTCTGGTTCAGACCATTCAGGATTGTAGTTGCAGAGGGAAAAAAATTCCTTCCTACTGGAAAATCTCGATGGAAAAAATCTTGACGCCCTTATCAACGAGCATTATCTAAAACATTTTATGCAATAATCATATCTCACATACCCATTGTATATACCGGTTTTGGTTTCCTATTTTGATTTGCAATTTTATTTTATTTTGTAGGTTATCAAAATTTTACTTTTCATTGTAAATAAACGAAGTCTTATTCGATATCATAAAAGAAAAATATAAACATCTGTATTGCATATCATTTCTATTCTGCAGAATTTTCCGACTTTTCCCATTTTGTTCCCGTGCAGAATACTTACTATCAGATAAGAAATGAGGAGGTATCAGAATCCAACATTCAGTTTTCAAAAATATTTGTTTTCTATCAAAATAGGTGATGACTTAATAATTAGTTTTATTGAAAATATAAATGAAATCTAAGGTATGAACTACTATACTTATAGTTCAAACTAAAATTCTAAGTAAATCTTATCGGATATAAACGAGGTTCTACTCATGTAAATAATGTCACTGGATCAAGGATAAAAAAAGTATAAATTTGCATATTAATTCCAAAGTCATATTTGAATCAAATGAAAACAAAACAAAAATGAAATAAAAAGAAAAAGAAATTAAGAATAAAAAAGGGATTAAAAAACAAATCTTGATAATCAAGAAGTGGACTTGTGTGTAAATGAGATTCTTTTGTGTCAGACCCTTTGATTCCTCATTCTATTTCATTTTACCTATCCTCGAGCTTTTATTCTATTCCGATTTTCACTATTTGTCCTTAAGTATTTAGACAAAGAAAGAATTTCTCCTTGACTCTGAAAACTTAAAAACATATCTTCAAAACACGATTAGGCTAAATTTTTTATGATCCTATGATTTTAACTGAAAGAAAGTATATCTAAGCTAATCCTGATAATTTTATCTCTTCTATCAGATTTTAACTAATTGATTCACTCAAGGCCAATCCTTGAAAAATAAAAATTCTCATAAGATCTTCCCTATAGGAAAATATGTATTGAAGATCGAGAGAGATTTAGTTCAGAGTACAATAAAAAATTGTTGACAGAGCTTCGTTGTTAAATTTTAAGAAGATATCATCCCTTGTATGATACATACAAATTCATTTTCCCCACTTCAAAAACATAAAAAATATAAGACAGATGGTGAAAGGAAATTCATAAAATGATTGCCCCCATCTAGTCCAAGACAAATGGTGAAAGGAAATTCAATGGGAGATGTAGATAACTTCATCAGGGTACTGAATAGGCTCCCTAATAGTGAAGAAATATCTATGATATCTGTAAGGTTTTCATAAACGTATATAATATACTCTGGTATCTATTTCTCTTTCCAGTAATATTTACATTCTAAACCGACAAGGGATTCCCTAAATAAATTGTTAAAATTACTTAGCCTTGATGCGAACGAAATCGAGCAAAGTTTGATATTTTAGTTAAAATTGTTTTGATTATCTTAAGAAAATCCAAATTCAATTTTAGGAAAAGGAAATTATTAACAACCTAACTTGATATCAATAATTAGATGTGTTTTGAAGGTTTTCTGAGATTCGGTTGAAGTTAAATTTTTCTCTGTATGATTTTTTCCCAAAGGTGTTTCCTAGAAATACAGTAATGACTCCATCTACCCAATAAAGGCACTTTGTCTATTATTCTTCCGCGTCTCACAGGGAGACGTGATCCCCAGATAGATCCTATGTTGGAACACATATAATCCTGAACTTTTGAGATTTACATTCTCCACTTCATGAAAATATAATCTCTCCCAAAACGGTAACTTAGAAAATAACTTTCGAATTTATAATCAAATACATTTCTAGTTAGATAGTAACAAGGCATGTGTAATATCTACCATTGATGAAATTTTTCAGTTTGATCCAACCATCCTTATTTCTCCGGATTTTGGGAGCTACCTAATTATTAAAGAAGAAAATCGCTAAAGGTCACTTCGGAGCTTTGTGCTTCGGGTGTTTCGATAAGTCTTCATGATAAAATCCTCAAAACCTAAAAGTGTCTATTATCCCTTTTTCCTAAACCCTTAAAGGACACGAGTCGTTATATGTGTGTATTTTTTAATCTTCCCTGATTTGACACGTGGCACCCATTTATGATATTTTCGTTTGAAGATTCATATGATTCCAAGTAACACGTGGCACTTCCCTTTTCTCGACACATCATCTATAATGATGGCATCTGCGACACGTCACTATGGGAGATAACCCTTCTTAAATATAACAAAGAGCTAATTCGCAAATCCACGAAGTACTAAAATGCCGAAGAATTAAATTGTAATTAATTAAGTTAATCACGTTAAAGAGATAATTAATAAATTCACACTTCGGGGTTCAAATGTTTACCCTTCATCATATCCTTAAATCTCTGAAGTCCGAGTCTCTGAAATGCTTAAAATAAAACATCATTAAAATCGATTAACAAAAAATTAATCATTTCGTAGTTTCAGTTTTCAGGGATTTCTTCTCGAGCTACGTTTAAAAATCCCAAAGTCAAAATATCCAATGAACTTTAAAGTTAAACATGATTAATTAATATTTTAAAAGAGATTATCTTATAATTAACCTGTCGCGGATTCACGAAATTTCAACTCTGTTTCATCCAAAACTCCTGAACACGAACCGTCGAATATTAATGGCATTTATCACAAATCAATAGTAATGATTTTTAGCGTAGATTGTGTATCGCCGGGTATAATTTTCCATTAAATTTAATAAATTTTACGTCAGTAAAGGTATACTCGAATCAATGTGCCTGATGTGAATAAAAATACTTGATTTTGAATTTCATTTTCATCTTCCGCAAAGTAGTAAGTTTTCTCCGATTGAGAAGCTCATGCAATTCCTCCGCAATAGGTAACCTCATTATGTTCTCTTGATATCATGGCACCATAGAAGATGATGAATAATACTAATGTAGTTGGTCAACGTTCAAATTTGAAAGAGGACATTCTATCAGACACTATGTCACAAGCTATAGAATCTGTTAAATCTTGGACACAGGTGTTCGAGATCTTGGAGCATGAGATTATAAATTTCCCAGAAGATTCCAGATATGAAGTGGACGATACTCACAAAGATAAACTCAGATATATAGCCCAGACTGAGATACACAAGATAGTTGTGCGACCGAGACTCATGCTGTATAATGACATGATAAGTTGGGTCCTAGAAAACGTCGACATCCAAACCAGAAGCATTTTAAACTATCAAAAGGTTTTTGTTGGGTATTTTTGACTAGAACACCTCCAAGTAATATATAATATATCTCACGATTATAAATATAATTACAATGCTTCATTTATGCTGGATTTTGAGCAACATGAATGCATACAATATGACAAGATTTATCCCGATATAATCAAGGCCTGGTGGGGACACCTAGAGAAGTTCAAGGCCGACGCTCATGGCATCTATGAAACAACATCGTTGTATACTCACATGATTTATGTAGATATGATGCTCTATAGACTATTCGAGAAGAAGAGTCCTACTCATTTCCTAGTGGTATGGGTGTCGATTATGCATGAGGTGGTCGAGGGCTACTCTTTTAATTGGGATAAATTTATATCAGACAACTTGGATAAAGAAATTACTGATTACAAATTGGCGAAGTCAAAGGGGAAGCCTGCCCCTTTCTATATGTCTACGTATATCATGGATGTTATTTTCTTCATAACCCCTTTCCCACTGATGAATTGGAGCTGGACCCCGACCAACACATAAGCTATTCACTTCTATCACTCCAAGTTGTGGGAGGAAAAGGACAAAGATTTCTTCTATGAAATTTTCCACCATGTAGTGGTGCTCATTCATATAGCTTTATATGGTTTCCCACCTCCTCAAATTTCAGACAGAATCATGGGAAATCTGGGCAAAATAGCAGATTGGTTCATTGAAGAAAACTTCTCTTACATCAAGGTTTTCGGATGCTCAATCCCTCCCCTTGCTCTCCCTATATTTTTACCAAACCAGCTAGTATGTCAAGAAGTATCTTAACAAACAATGATAGGGGGCATCAACAAGGAGCTGAAAGAAGCCCCAAAAAAGGTATGGCCTACCTTCCCTCTCCAGGTTGGTATGTTCTCACTATTAGACTTCGTTCATTCCAAGGTTGAGGATGCAGCTTTGGAGGACTTCAAGTTGGTTGACATCGAATTTAGAAGGCATGACCCACACAAAATCGTGGAGAACCACCTAGCCCAATACAACCTAAAGAGATATGTGCATGAAAACTCCCCACATGATGAAATATTCAGGGGAGTCAGGTCTTATGAGGAGGTACTAAACATATTCCAAACCTTGTCCCTAGATCAATAGGCTAGCTTCCTCAATTTCCAAAGACACAGATGAAACAACTTGTCAAAAATACTACATGGATAATTTGTAGCCACTCCACCTGCACAAGAATCTGTACCTCCAGGTTTTGAATCGAGGAAATCTAGTAAACATGATACTAAGGAAACCCAAAAGGGTTCTAAAGTTCTGACTCAGGAATTGAAATTTTCATTATCAAGTCCACTAGGCCCTCAGGCGACAGATCATCTTGAAATGTTATTAAAGAAAGGGTAGGATAGATCTCCTTCAACACCAGCCACATTTGATGCTAATAATGTTGAGAAACAATCATCTACAAAGATCAGTACTCCTATTACTTCATTAACACCTTTGCAGTCTAGTTTCAGGAATCCTAGTTCTGAAGTCATTTATGTGGGTGATCTCACCCCAATCTTTCCTAAAGAGATGACTCCTTTAGACTTCTTCTTCAGCAAGAAACAGAGGGCCATCGTCAAATGAGAAACACATCATAAATATGGAGCGATAGTCAAAAGGAAAAGAATGGTGTACTATGGACAGAACCGAGATGATACAGAATTCACAAAGGAAGTTTCAAGTTCATTGGGTGATTTTTCCACTGCTAATCAATGGTCTGTGGAAAATTTTCCTGAACAACTACAACAGAAGTGCATGTTGGTAGAGAAACTTCAAAAGGAAATACACACAACTAAGAAGACTGTCTAGAACAAAATGAGTCAATATTTCGAGCAGATCAGAGAAAATGATAAACAACAAATTCAACAACTCCAGGCCAACTTTGATGAGCTCCAAAGGAATTCATAGTTCAATCAAGAACTGATCACCCAACATGCTTAACTAATAAAAAAAATTCAATCTAGGTTGGAGTTTATTGAATGTACCTCAGTGGATATCTCGACCTTCCAGACTCAAGCACTGGAAATAAATGAAAAAATGGAAAATGCCCAGCAAGATCTTTTTATGAAGGTTGATTCCATCTAGAATTTCTACCAGACAGTAGATATTTATGTTCGACAACATAGGTATTCCAACAGAGGACGAACACCTTCAGTAACCACTCACATAACCAGATCAACGATCAACACACTGATGTTTTCACGTGGTAAAACCCCTATGGGGAAACATCCATGACCCTAGCCAACGTGACCACTTGGAGCAATTTATTAATGCAAAGAAAAAGATTACAGAGATATTTTACAAGATAGTTTCTCACAATCGATCATCGAAAAATGACCCTCCATTCTCTTTAAATAGAGATCATGGACCAATCGGGTGTTAATCCATGGATCAATGGTCGTTAATATCGAGGAGAGTATGAACCGTATGATCACTCTATGTTGGGAACATATCATGATTGTCATATTTCATAACTACAAATACATACTAATGCATACTAAAGAAACACACTTTTACCTAACGACACATTAGACCAAGTAGATCTTAACT
>SNQJ01S0108165.1:0-21157 GCA_010110895.2 Picea sitchensis
AATTTGCAAAGGACATGCATAATGAATTTGAAATGTCATTACTTGGAGAAATATCATTCTTTCTGGGTCTTCAGATATGTCAAAGCAACCAAGGAATTTTTATTTCTCAAACCAAGTATATCAGAGAAATGTTAAAGAGGTTCAGAATGGAATATTTCAAACCAGTTATCACTCCCATGCAAACCAGTTGAAAGTTGAGAAAAGATGATGATTCAAAGTCTATAGATCAGAGGCAATACAAGTCAATGATTGGTAGCCTACTATATGTGACAACATCCAGACCAGATGTAATGCAGGTAGCTGGACATCTGGCACGATTTAAAGCAACACCAAAGGAATCACATGTATTAACAGTGAAGAGAATTTTCAGATATCTCAAAGGAACATAAGAGTTTGGATTATGGTATCCAAAAGGAAAGGATCTATCACTTATTGCCTACACAGATGCAAATTGGGCAGGTTGCATTGATGACCGGCGAAGCACCAATGGAGCAACATTCTACTTAGGTAAGTGTTTAGTATCATGGCTAAGCAAGAAACAATCATCAATATCTTTATCTACAGTCGAGGAAGAGTATATTGCAACAACATCATGTTGTACACAGGTTCTATGGATGAAACAAACTCTAACAGATATACATGTTGAGTATGATGAGCCCATTCCAATCTATTGTGATAATACAAGTGCCATCAGTATCTAAAAGAACCCGGTGATGAACTCCGAGATGAAGCACATTCCAATCAAGTATCACTTTCTATGGGAACAGGTTGCAGAAAAGAACATCAAAGTTGAATTCATGGGCACAAAATAACAAGTGGCAAACATCTTTACAAAACCGCTTCCATGAGAAGCCTTTGCGTATCTTCGCCAGAGACTCAACGTTATTTCTAATCCAAAATGAATGTTTTCGAATGCTTATCTTATATGTCTTAGATGTACACAAGGAAGCACCATAAAGAGGACAGTTTAGGTTGGGAGATTAGACGAGTCAGTTACGGGTAGAAACCCCGAATGGAAAGATACATTTTCCATTGATGACAAAGGGGGAGATATTTATTAGATGTAGAGGATAGAGGCATGGTTCCAGGGGGAGCATTGTTCACAGAGATGCAATCATGGTTCCAGGGGGAGCGTTGTTCACAGAGAAGAAGTCATGGTTCCAGGGGGAGCATGAGTGATATGATTTTAGTATTACATCAGAGTGTTGCCAACAATGCCAAAGGGGGAGATTGTTGATTAATTGGGTTGGTTGTCATTGATGTCAACCCTTGAAGAAAGTCTGATAGTGAATTCCGGTAGCACAAAGGTTTGGGTAATGGACCCAAGTTTGTTTGATGTATAATGGTATGAGTTTTGATATATTTTTAGGTAATACTATTCTATATGGATAGTACATGTCATGTCATTTCTGGTGGTATGTGGAACGTCACATAACTCCTCATATGACAAATAAGGTCATTTCTCGGTGGTATGTGAACGCCATAACTCTCACGGCTTGAGAGTTATGGCCTTATGAAGTTGAAGACCCTTCATATGATTGGCTTGAAACCCCTAAAAGGTCAAAGAAGTCAAAAGTGTTTAGTAAATAAGAAATTATTTAATAATAAAGTGAAGTGGACAAAGTCAAAGATGATTATTTAAAATAATAAAGTGAAGTGACAAATCAAAGAGGATTATTTAAACAATAAAGTGAAGTGACAAAGTCAAGGAGGATTATTTAAATAATAAAGTAAAGGAAGAATTTTCTAATTATGGAAAGTGGTTATAAGAAGGTTAACCCTAAATGAGGAAAATGGGTTATGGTCAAGGGCTATTGGATACACGCATGTATGACAACAAAGTTGATAGGTGACTATGTGGACAAAGTGGTTTGAAGATGCTTCTAATGAAGCTACTTTGAGAGCATAAATAAGAGGCAAGGCTTCATTTCAATCACACTTCTTGAGCATATTATCATCTTACATGTGACCTAGGTAACCAAAGGATATCTAAGCCGAATTTCATAGGAAGGTGAAGTAAAGAATGGAATTCAAGGGAGGATAAATTCTTTTGATGATGTTTCTACATGTTATTTATGTCATCTCACCATTTTCGCACAAATTTTTCTAGAATGATCTCGTGACTGCGGAAATTGGGAGGATATTGAGGAAACATATATCCAAGTAGATGTGGTACAAATTTTAGCTTGTGGGTCGTTGTATTCTTTGGAGTTGTTAACTCGCTGGAGTAATAGGGTTTGTATTATGTTGAAACTAGTCTAAAACATGTGTTTTGGGTAAAATGTCATAACTTCTTTCCAAAACAAATCCAAATTCAATAAGAACAGATGTGTTGGTTAGATTAAAAAACATACTGCAGATTAAAATCTGCAGTATGTTTTTAATAGTGTCATATCAATTAAAAAAATATTACGTGCGGGGAACGCTCTACAAGTCGCTCTCTAGAATAAGCCGTAATTCAACAACGTATGCCATTTTGCTATAACTCGCTTTTCCTCGAGAGGTTCCAAGTAGTGACACTGAGGAATTGCATAAACACACCGAAGAACATTGTGTACCATTTTCGCATCTTTATTCATTACGTGTAGATAGTTATGATTATTTCAAGTTAGGGTTGTTGACAACTAAAACTAGTCACATGAGACTAAAATAAAGTTTGATGAAAATGCTAGTCTCTTGTTGTTGTGCTATGAAGGTTTGCAAGTATGATCATATACACTAGGTCTATTATATAGAGTTAAGAAATCAGATTTGGATGATGAAATTCGTGAGAGATTTTTTCATTGAGGTGCACAGATTGGTGCATGGTTGATGCACTTGTTTATGGTACGTTAAGGTAAAGGTTGATTGGTAGGCTCTGGCTACAATAGTATATCTCATATAGTGATAGTGTGACAATGGTTCCATTTCATTGTACTCATATGTCGTATGTTGGATTGGGGCAAGACGGGTGTTTGTAGCCACCTTCCTGTTGTAGCGGGAGAACATAGGGTTGTAGCCTCCTTCTAGTTGTAGCTGATAATTGGGGATTTGGAGCTTCCTCAGTTGTAGCCTAAGAAACTAAGGGTTGGAGCCTCCGCTGCAGCTGAAAAACAAAGCAGTTGGTGCTTCCAATGAATGTAATTCTTCAAGACATATAAGAAAATCATTCGCGGTTTTCTTCCATGCTTGGGTTTCCATGTAAAAACATGGTGTACTATGTATGTATGATTGTTCATTTGTTCATCATTGCTTATTTACTCGCAAATATTGGATGATAATGATGCATTGATATACTATTCTGCATTATATTGTTAAAAATGATTATATATTTCTCTCTCTATCAATATTCACCTCTTATCATCAATCCAAATTTTTGGTATTTTATCCCCCTCATTTTCTTCTCATGTATCCTCTAGTTTTAATCCTACTCTTTGTGTCACCCTGTTGGTCTCCAATAACTCATCCTCAAATGATAGTAGGGTTCGATATACACTTTAGAATAGGTCCATTATCAAAGAGGATTTTCCAGTGGACGGGGAGGATGCACAGGGGGGGCATGGTGTGGGGTCTTTTCCCCATGCTTCTATGTCTGGAAGAGGTTGGGGTAGAAAGTCT
This sequence comes from Picea sitchensis, assembly GCA_010110895.2. NCBI lineage: Eukaryota > Viridiplantae > Streptophyta > Pinopsida > Pinales > Pinaceae > Picea > Picea sitchensis. The sequence continues at coordinate 3,598 of SNQJ01S0108165.1, forward strand.
CACCTTTTCTTGGCTCAATATTGGGCCAATATTGGTTTGGCCTCTAGAGGCAATATCTATTGAATGGGTGCTTAGAGAAAAGAAAACCCAAGGGGATATTACCTCATGAAAACATTGTCCTTCAATTGTCATGGGTTGGTGAACCTAGAAAAAATCGCCCTTAAGGAGATTGCGGATATAATTTCAATCGGAGGTTATTTCTACAAAAAACTATGGGGTCACCGGTCCTGGTTTTGGTTCTTGAATCCTTTACCGGCCGATTTTAGCCGGATGCTGGGTCACTTAGTGGTCCGGTACCGTGGTTAAATAAGTGTAATTGTGAGAGTGTTTGGGGTTTTGAGTTGGGGATCGGTTTGAATGTTTCTCAATAGATTTGGGTCCCTCAATGACTATTGTAAACGTCTATGGACCCTATTTGGATAGACAAAGATATTGGAACTCTATTGCTAAGTGCTCTTGGTTTAGCAAGTGAGAGATAATTATCAGTGGTGACTTCAATTTATCCTTAGGGGCAACGGAGGTTTGGGGACTTCGGGTTGTACCGAACCCATTAACCAACTATTTTTAAATCCTTCGATCAATATGGGATTGATAGGATGTCGGTGCCCTCTAAATTGAACTGACTTTTGGAAATAGAAGGATTGGGGAATATGGGGTGGCAAAGAGACTAGATCGGTTCTTATTGGCAGAGGTATTGATTGAGCCTTTAGAACTAGTCAGAAAATGGGTTACATGTGGTGGTGAATCTGATCATAGTCCGATTGTGTTGGAGTTATGCGACAGGGAAAGGAGATCCCCTAGCCCCTTTAAATTTTTTGAGCGCTGGTTATCGTATTCGACTTTTCAAGCTTTAGTTAGGGGTCTATGGAATCCGGTTTCCATTGATCATCAAATTCCAATGACTATACAGTTTGTGGGGAACTTAAAGAGGATCAAACAAGCAACTATTACTTGGGCACATGAAAAAAATATCAAAGAGGAACATGAATTAAGACACATTGAACAATCTCTTCAAGAGATGCAGGAAGGTTTTGGCCAGAGGTTTCATACCCAAGTTGATAAGGAGAATTTGGTTAATTTGCAAAAAAAGGGAAGATATTCATTGGAGGAAAAGGAAGCTCTGTGGAGGCTAAAGAGTCATGCTATTTGGCTTTCTTGTGGGGATGAAAACACAAAATTATTCCAATATTTTCTAGAGGCAAGAAATGGCTAATACTATTTGGGGATTAAAGAAGAGGGATGGTGAAGTTGTCAACACTTTTGATGGTTTGGTTGCCATGGGTATTGAACACTTTGGTGACCTTTCCAAGGTCTAGGAGGGGTCATCTATTGTTGAAATTGTACAAGTTGCTAGGTTATTTTCTCATTTTGTGGAGGAGGAAGACAATCAAAGTTTAATGGAAGTTGTCACTAAGAAGAACTGGAAGCATCCACTCTTTTCAAATGGAAAATCCCAGGCCCCATGGCTGTGACCATAGAATTTTACCTCGGGTTTCTTCTGGACCGGATAGGGTCAATATGTTTTGAAGGTGGTTGAGGAATCACGGGTGAATGGCCATATTCATGACCCTTTAAAATCAACCTTCATTTCCCTAATACCAAATTCAGATAATCCCTCCTCTTTTGATGATTTTCGGCCAATTTATTTATGCAACTGCATTTACAAGATCATTTCAAAGGTTATAAGTAGAAGATTAAAAATTATACTCTCCAGGAATATTTCAAGCGAACAGTTTGGTTTTCTGGCAGGAAGGAAAATACATTTATATACCTCAGTAGCACAAGAAGGTATGCAATATAAAACTAGAAAACTCCTTTAGGATGTTGTGAAAATAGCCTTCAAAAGCATATGATAGAGTAAATTGACTTTTCATTAGGATGTTATTCACCTTTGATTGGGATGGAATTTACAAATTGGGAGATGGGATGTTTGTCTTCAGTATCCTTCTCTATTATGCTTAAAGATTCAACTTCTACCTTTTTTAATGTTGAAAGAGGCCTATGATAGGGGTGCTCCTTGTCACCTTTAATTTTTCTCTTGGTGGCAAAAGGTCTTATTCATTTTCTGACAGAGGCAAAGAACTCAACTAGTTTCAAAGGGATCAAAATTTCTATTGGTTTGTACATCTCTCACTTACTCTTTGTAGATGATATTTAATTTTTTGTGATGGGTCGAGGAGATATACTAACAAACTGTTAGTTGCACATCATTTTAAAAGGTCCACTGCATATTGATCAATGATCATAAGTCTGAAATACTTTTGCATCATTATTAGAAGCAGCTGATTTATGATATATTTTTATCTTAGCTCCTCTTTTAGGTGCTTGAACTGGAGGAGGGGCTGAACTATCTCGGTTTTCAGTTAAAACCAAATGACTACAGAAAGACAGGTTGGATGTAGCTTATTGAAAAATTAGAAAAAAGATTAAAGGTATGGAGTCACAAATGGTTGTCAAGGGCTGGGCAACTTGTACTGATTAAGTCGATTTTGGAGGCAATCTCGGTCTATTGGATGTCTTTGTCATAGATTCCAAAGGGCATCTCGAAAAAGAAAGGAAAAAATTGTTTTTCCTCGGTCTATGGAGGGGAAATAAGGACAAGCAAGTGTTTCCATTAGTCCGGTGGGAGAGAATTGAAGTTATGAAGGCTTTAAGGGGATGGGGATTAAAAAACATCTTTTTTTTCTTTAAAGGTCTTGCAACAAAGTGTTCATGGAGATTGATCAACACATCGAGCCTCTGGACTAGAGTTATACAATAGAAATGTATTGTTCCTCTTTCAATTCTTGAGTGGATTAGGAACCCTATCAAAAGTATGTCGAGCATCTCTATTATCTAGAAAATAGTCATTAAGGCCTTCGATTTGATTGAGAATGGCCTGGTTTGGAGGATTGGCTCGGGAAATTTGGTCTAGATTGGCTTGGACCCATGGGATGGTAGTAATCAGACACATCTTCTTAATGATGGAATATGCTCTCACCTGGAGAGTGGGGGATTTTATTATCTAGCACAAGTTTGGGACCCAACCACATCCAATATTTGGCACCAAGGCTGGGTAAATGGGCAGATGCTAGGTCTCAATGGGGATGATCTAATACAATAAGACATGTATATTTGGGCACTTTAGAGAGCTAATATACGCTTGAGTGATCGAGAGGATGAGCTTCTTTGGGATGGTGACCCGAGAGGGGTATATACTCCAAAAGCAGGATATGTACAAGTCATCGTGGATTTACAACAAAGAGAAACAAATTGGTGGTGGAAGAAACTATGGAAACAACATTGCCCAACAAAAGGGAAAATTTTGGTTTGGTCAATCTTGGAGAATAAACTACTAAAATGGGATAACCTACAAAAGAGACACGCCAGCTCAATGGTCCCAAGCTGGTGTATGCTTTGGTAAAGAACAACCCCGAGACAATGATCATCTTTTATCCATTTTTTTCTTTCACCAAGGGTGTTTGGGCAGATTCACTAATCATATAAAAAACACTTGGGCACTGGTAGGACACTTCTTTTGATGAAGATTTGAAATATTGGTTATTTGCGAGGGGGAAATATGAGTCCAGGGATTTTCCTTTCATAATTGCATGGGGGATTTGGATGGAATAGAATAGTTCAATACTCAGAGATGAGGTCTCATCAAATTTTCGAGTGGCATCAAATCCATTCTCATTTTCTTGATTTTTATAAAAAATCGGGAGGAGAGGGACTCGACAATACCCATATTAATAGGAAGGAAGTTATTGACTTGGCCAAGCCGTGAGATTATTTCGACAGGGTTTCTTTTGAGGATCAACTTATATGTGGAGGGGTTCTTGTCTATACATTTCCACCATACATTATTTTCTCAAGTCTGGATTAGCCGAACAAATAATAGATTTATGCCGAGCCTGGCTTTAAAACTGTTAGTTTTATTTGTTGTGGAAAAAGGATGAAAAAATTTATAGGTTTTCAGTGACTCAATGCTAATCATAAACTGGGAAAATGGAGTTCAAAGATGTGACATTTCTCATTTTATGCCAATTTATGAGGAATTTTGAGAATCATCAATGTTTTTAACTCTATCTCCTTTACTCATCTATACAGGGAAAATCAGCCAGGATAAGATTTCAAAGAAGCTCTACAGGTAGAATAGGTACTATTATGATAGACACAATTGTGTTCTATTGAAGGACTGTAGCACAGAATGATATTATCCGATTGCTGATGGATAGTCGCCAGGTGTTAGGGACAAGCATTCTCCATGGGAGAATGGTCTTTTAGCCTTAGATTGCTAACGATCATGGACTGGGTATTTTCCTAAATAAAGCCAGGCATGATTAGGAAATGGTTTAGGATCGATATTCTCCTGAGGCACAGTTATTGGCATGTTCAGGTTGAATAGTTTGCCCCTTAAGGACATGACGTCCCGATTACGTTGGTTTATATGGGACCGACATTTTCTAAGGCATATGGTAGAGATTGATCTCTATGGTAAATATGAATCGATTAGAAAATAGTTCAGACTCCATTCTGGGAGGGAATGGTCTCAGAGCTCCATGCATGTAGCTTTCATCATCTCTGTTGGGGACGTACTATTCTAGTGCACGATATTTGATTAGAAGAATGTATTCCAACAATTCCCATTTGAGTGAGTGAATTTATTCAAAGATCACGTCTGACATCAGATGGAGCAGGCTTCAGAGATGATGCAAATGATATTATATGATATCGATAGTGATGATGTTGCTCGTTGTTTGATTTGTGTGATCATGAGATAGTTTTTGTGGCTATGATGATGCTACCGTTGAATGGTCTGTTTGTGCTCAATACCATTACTTTTAATACCTCCTAGCTAGGGAGTGTTGATATTATATAGCCGTGGAAGCAAGTCTAATTTCATGAAAAAGGTGGAAAGCCCGGACAGTGTGGCTGAAGATGATGTAGGAACCACACAAAGCTCCAATGCGTGACATCACAACACTCCAAGGCCTCAATGTAATAAGGCACGTATGGCTCATGGTGTGTCCAAGGTGAAGACAAATGAGGTTCTAAAGTTTGCTTAACAGGTCTGTTTTTGACCTCTTTAGGACGCTTTAAAAGATACCCCATAGATCTCTCGATTTTGGAATGCTTGAGTGGCTGCTAACAGTCTTGAAATCTTGGTACTATTGATTCCGCTAACTGATTCAATCTCTACTCATTATAATGTTGTTTTAGAGCTTTGGCTTGTGCTCATTTTAATGCAAAATTGCTCGTTAATTTAATGATAAATTTGTTATCCAAATTTCCTTATCAGAGGAATGATGAAACCCAGGTGTGATTATTCTGACATGCATCCATTTGTTATATTGATCAATGTTGCATGACCTTCATTCTAACCTTTTCTCAGTCAAGGTATTAGATGGATTAAAAGTTGAGATCATATAACTTATCCTCTAACCAAACTTCTATCAAGATAATGTATTGTCTTAGTACAGAAGACATGTTGAAGAAAAGCACTCGTCATCTTGAGTGAAAAAGACTCAGAAGAAAAGCAGCACTCATTCTTTAGTACAAGGCTCTAGGTTTGATTTAATCAAGTTGATAAAATTCAAAGGCACACATGACAAGTTGATGACTATAGCTGAGATAGTAGTCTTTGAAAAGTATCATACTTGATAGCATGTGAGCATATAGAGGTAAATGCTTAATCGCACTTATTTGCTCATACAACTAACACCTCCTCTAGGAAGAATCTCGTGTTAGTTCCTCAGGTTTTCATGGAGGAATGTTTGATCACAACACTATGAGAAAGGACCTCTATTCTTCAATATTCTTTACTCTTTAATCTTTGCTTTGTACAAGTTATAAGTGAGTAGCTCTAAAGGAGATATCGGTGGATGATTGTTCGTATATTACTTTATATTATAAAAAGGATATTACTCTTGCTTGTCAAGCTTGTTTATCTTGTTCCAGGTCACACGTAATAACCTTGAGGAAGCTATAATGAAGGTTGCAAAAGGCAACGTACTAAAGGGGAAACCTTGAAAGAAGCAATCATCATTGGAAAAGAAGAAGGTGGCTTGTATAATCTAAAGGGTCACTTTAGAAGCTGCCATGGCCCATGCTATTGAAAACCCATGAATCCTTTGGCATAGAAGATTAACTCACACAACTACAAGGTGCTACCATACATATGCAAAGAGGTCACACGTTTACTTAACTCAAGGTTGATGATGAAGGCGTATGCAATGGTTGTGCACAAGGGAAGAACATCAAGAACCCTTTCCTAAGAGAGATAGGAAAGAAGAAGGATTCCTAGAACTCATTCATTCGATGTGTGTCATTTCCAATGCCATCGCCCTCCATTAGTGGGTATGTATACTATGTATCATTCATTGATGATTATTCTTGTAAACCTGGGGTGTATTTTTTTGAATTCTAAAGATGAAGTGACAACAAGTTCAAGGAATTCAAAACTCCTTGATAGAGAATCTTTCTCGAAAAGAAAGATCAAGATACTCAAAGTCGGATAATGGAGAGAATACACTCAAAAGAGTTTGTGAACTTCAGAAAGATGTTGGATCAAGAGGAAACTCAATACTCCCTATAATCTCCAACAAAAAACAAGAAGCCGAAGAAAGACTATCGATAATGGAAGTCGTGAAGACTATGATCCATGATCAAGACCTTCTAATGCACTTATGGGCGTATAAAGAATGATAAATCAGATATGTGCAAAACTCGACATCCCATAGTTTACTTGGGCTCAAGACACCGAAGGAGATGTTCACCGGAAAGAAGCTAGGGGTAAGCTATCTCAAAATATTTGGTCAGCCAAGATTTATTCATACACCTAAAGAGAAAAGAAACAAGCTTGTGAACCCTCGAAAGAAGGGAATATTTCCAGGGATACCGTGAGGTCTCCAAGGCCTTCAGATTCAATATACCTGGTCAACAACACATTGAGATCAACAGATGTGACCTGATGAAGATGCAATGCTCAAGAAATTGAGAAGATGCCATCTTGAAGAGGTATATGAAGAGTGTTTAATCCCCGCACTGCGTAATCGAGGAGGTTCCGTGAGCTAATTTAACCAAAGGAGGAAGCCGCACTTCCCCCGGGATGAGGAAATTCTAGAAGATCATGACGAAGTAGAGTTTCAAGAACCTCCTCAAAATGACAATCTCCCATAAAAGAAAGCCGGCCTGGGCAAGAGAGCTTATTCAACATGGCGAGAAATATGGTGTTCCCGGGCGATCCACGATTACGTGAAGAAACCCAAGACATTCTCCATTTATATGGCTTTGATATGTGATCTCCTAGAAAAGGAGCCTCTACCTCGTGCTTTGAAGCATTATCTTAAGAAAGAATGGGCGCATGCCATGACGTAAGAATACCAATCCATAATAAAGAACGATGTGACATAAAGCAAAGACGAGTATCGAAGCCTAACTTGACAACTATGACGAAAAGTCACCTTGTATTATGATGATGAGCCAACCTCGCGGCCGGGTGATGATGATGATGTATTAGTTTTATACTAATTCATATTGATGCAAATGATGATAACATTCCTTTCGAGAATGATGATGTTGCCATGAAGAAAACTTCCGATGATTTATAGATACAACAAGTTTGTTCCAAGATGATATTGATGATGTTGTCCTCCCCGATTTTGTTGATGATAAAGGCCTCTCTCTCATCTAATGTTGTTGAAGAATACCCTTATTGTTAAGGGGAGTGTTGAAATAATGTAACTGCAGAAGTGTATTCTAATTATTATTTGATATATTATTCCATTGGATCAACTTCATTGTACTGATCATGTCTTGCTACTATAAAGGACCGTGATTTTAATGTTTAAGCCATTATTATGATGTTTGCATTAGATAGCAATAGTACAATCCAAGATCACCGATAAATACACAATCACAAGAGAATAATAACATTTATCCCGGGAAACCCTCTAGAAAGTGGAAACCCAACAAAACTTCCTAATATAGATAGCTAGTACACACAAGAGATCTCTATGCTAAAACAAAAAAATTCCTCTCAAGATATGTGCCATTCTCTCTCCTGAACCCGGAGGTTTGGAGATTAGGGTTTTAAGGATGAAACCCTAGGTGTGTTTGGTGAAGAAGAAGAGAAGTGGGATGTCCTGCCTTGGAGGACTTGTTTGAGGGATTCATGCATGTTGGAGCTCCTTGGCTGAGCTATGGTTTTCATTCTTTTCCTTAGCTAGGGTTTTGAGAATTAGTGGATTGCCCTAGCCTTGTGGTAAGGCTATGGTATGTACATCAACTACATTTTGTGTATATTAATTAAGTTTTCATCTGTCCACAACTTGTGTAAATTGTAGATTTGATTTCCAACCTTGTATGTTCTACATGAATTATAATTCTTACGCCACTTTTATGTCTTATTGATTTGACATAAGTAAAGGACACTGAGTGATTTGACATCATAATTGAATAAGTTAAATGATGTTTTACTACAGTTTTAATTGCTATAAAAGTGAGTTTTCAGATCCGGGCTTATGCATGATAAGTTTTCCTTAGAGGGATGAAACTTATCAAGTCACTTTGGTACCTTTTCTCCTTGGATTTATTAGGAGATTGGACTGTTAAGAAGTGAAGTATTGTTCACTTTCCGTTGTTGTTTTATTCTATAATTCATAACAGACATAAGGCTGAAAAATCTTAGGTTAAGATGGAAACTCCTATTAAGAGGCAGAAATTTCTGTTTTGCATTAAAAGTCGGCCTGCAGAAATTTTTACAAAGCATGCACCATGAAGATCTCTTCTTTAGTAAAATTTAGTACTATTTGGTAGGGTTTAATTCTTTTGTAGTTTGAATAATCTTGTTAATGATCAATGGTGGTCTCTTTTATGAATACACACAATATTGTTGGATTAATATCTTAGAAAAGATATTACATATCATTAGATAGACCTTTAGCTCATACAATCTAAATCAGTATAGCCCTACAATATGAAGTCACAATCTCTAGTAAAACAAAGGTCATAGTCCAACGCACTTGCATCTCATCACATGCTTGCAACTACAAGGTGAACACGTGGCCCGCTCCACCTCGCATTATTCCGACTCAAGGTGTTCACAACAATGAATATCCGGTCCTGGTATTCTTTAGATACATCAACTAACCAATCACTTGTTTGTATAGAGTAACATCAATTATTTATGATGAAGTATCAACCAATAACTTTAGATCTGTCTCCATAGGAGTGGACATATATTTACGCCCATCATGTTGAATCTGTTTAGAATTTCCACAACATGCTTTCATTGATTAAGGAAAATCTCTTATGGGCTCTATCATACTTCAAGACTTAAGAAATAGTGCATCGAGCATAGGTCCTTCATTTCAAATTCGAAAAATTTTTACAATCTATGATGAGCTTTCATCTATCAAGAATAAGACATCCACATATAACACCATATAACCGGTCCATCATTCTCAATCTTAAAGTAGATATTGGAATCTGCTTTACTCTTTATAAAGCCCAAGCTCATCAAAACCATTAACTCTCGCCATACCAAGCTCTTGAGCTGTTTTCAACTCTTATGGACATGAGTCATCTGTCCTCGTATCAAACCAAATTTTCACATCACATTGTACCAACCTATACACTTGCTCAATTGCAACTCAATCTACACAAACATGTGTTATTCATGTGCTTTTTTGCAAAGCACTATTTGTCTCACCGCCTGAGAGTATGTTCCCTGCCCTTCTCTCGCAGAATCGCTCTTCGAATCCAGGGACTCTTCACCTACAATTGCTATTTATAAAGTTGAGAATGACTGCTCCGTTCTCACTGTAGTTGTTAAACTTTGAGAGTATCTTCTCTATTCTATCATGGCAATAGTTTCATCTGAAACTGAGAGTGTTTGATACTTAAGGTAGCTTTTCTTCTTTCATGGATTTCTCCCTTTGAATTTACATCGTATTGGAATCATGGTTGTTTTGATCATTCATTAACATTGGAACTATTTCTTCGACATCGAGCAGTGTCTCATCATAGTCTTCCCTCTTGCTGGGAGAATCCATGACACAAATTAGCTTTGTACATCTATATCAAGTTATTTGCAACATGCCAGATCTCATAGATCAATCTTGAAGTCACCACCTGACTTCCCTTCTAGTCTCAAGGAAAAAATTTGTATCCATTCTTTTGGATCGGCTTCCTCTCTATCACCGAACAAGGGTTCCTGTGAGATTTCACATCTCCTCAAGTCTTTTGAAGCTAACATCTTATTCTCTAATTCATGCAGACTGCCTCATCCGTCTTTGGAAGACGCCTTTTTCCAATCTCTGCGATCAGGCTCACTTTGAGTCTCCATGCTTCCTCCTGCTTGACTCTATGAGTCTATAGCACTTCAAAATTTTTGTTTTCAAAAATCCCAAATAGTAGTTATAAAGGGTTGAACTTGTTGATGATTATAGTTGCCTGAGACATCCTCTCTAGGACACAGACTGAGTGAGTGGACCTGAGAGAGATCCCATGAGTTGGGTGTGCCCATGAGATGGGTGCTGCTCCTCTCCGGCGACCTAATGGAACGTTGTGCCCTGTGTGGGGTGAGGGAAGCCCATGAGTTGGGTGTGGTTCCTCTCCGAGACTAATATGGAATGTTGTGTGCCCCCGTAAGAGGAACTGCATGAGATGGGTGTGTGGTTCCTCTCTGAGACGGAGATGAATGTTGTGTGCCCCCGTGGGTGAGGGCTCATGAGTTGGGTGTCGCTCTCTCGAGACGTAGATGAAAAACGATGTATCGGCCCCTCTGCAAGTAGAGCTGAGATGATGATACTCCGTGATGATACTCTGTGAGGCATTACAGTGAGAAAGCCGATCCATCGAAGTTGGACGTGTTTCTATGAATGAGCAAGGAACGAATCCTATACGAAAGCACTAGTGAGTGTGATTCTCCCGTGTGAGACGCAAAGGAGAAAAGAGATTTGCCTGAGTTGGACGTCTGGTAATGGTGCTAATGTGTGAACGTGATCCTAGTGGCTGAGCACTATGAGTGTGATTCTCCGGGAGATCTAATAGAGATATGTTGAGTGGGACATCCCTATGGTTGAGCACGATGAATGTGCCCCTAGTGGTTGAGCACTAGTGGGTGCATGGAGATCCCTTATTATATTGTTCAAGAGTCGACTTACCTTCGTAACCCTATTTGTGATGTAAAGGGTACATGTTAGCTCCACGAGCAATGTAAAAAAGATAATTAATATGGTAATTATTAATTATATTTTGAGTTATTGAGGTCATCCCTATTTTGTGCCAATAGAGACATCATTTGATGTGAAAAGTCTTATATAATAATAAAGGTGAATTCCCATTGAGGAACACACTTAACATTGTGTCATCTCACGATTTCATAAGATGTATTAAATTATGAGAATTACAACACCTCTTGTGTGCTAGGGTTTGCGGACATGCAGGGAGTATCTTTCTTGAAGAATATAGCAGCGATTGGTCGGGTTTTCTTCCTTGTTGAGAAGGGTTTCCCGTGATACTTTGTGTTCTTGCATGGTTATTCTTCTTGTGATCTTGGTTTGCTGCGATAGTTATGGTCTTCTGCTAAAAGCTAAACGGGTAGTACTTAAAGTAAATGCATGAGCCATAGCTTGTTGAAAAATCAATAGAACTTCGATTGTAATAGTTAGGACAAAGAAGGAATAAAATAGAGGTATTTTTCCATTCTCCCGTGTTTTCATCGTTTATTTGATCTTGTGAATGAATCTCAATATTTGGCTACATCAATTTGCACGTGAAAGAGGAAGATGGCTGGAGAGGAAGAGGAAGAGCAAGTCTTGCTCAAATGCGCAGAGATATGAAAAAACCTCCAAATGCAAGTAGCAGATATTACAAGCATGTTGGCTAGTCATAGAATAATACAAAGGGTCATAGAGTAATTCTTGTGGTATCCCATTCAATGTACTTCGCTCCCCCTATTGGCATGATCTTGCTAAGGGAATCAACGAAGCCCCCAAAAGATACTCTTAGAGCCCTCCCATATGAGAAAGCCAGGACTCTGTTACTTGACAGGGAAAGAGAAAAAATTCAATGAGCTCTAACACAATTTACAGATGATTGGGGGGACTTTGGGGTATCCATTGTATAGGATGGTTGGACAAATGTTAGAATCCAACATTTGATCAATGTTCTTGGTGTTTCTGCTACCAATGCAATGTTTCTTGTAGCACATGACTCCTCAATCATTGCATATTATAAAAAAATTGCAGAGAACCTCTTGAAAACCATTAATGATGTTGACCCTTCTTATGTGATTCAAGTAATCACTGATAATGTAGCAAACTATAAGGGAGCAGGTAAAATCATTGAGGGATCTCATCTACACATCTTTTGGTCTGGGTGTTTGGTGCACACCTTGAACCTTTTGTTGCATGATATTGTCAAGCATAAAGAATGTGGATGGATTAATGACTTGTACAAAAGAGGGAAGAAGCTCATCAAATTTGTCACATGTCATACAAGGGTCAATTACTTTTATGGCACTTATGCCAGGTTGCAGCTACTTAAGGTTGCAAAAACTAGATTTGCTAGCTATTACATCACCTTAAGGTGCCTATTGAAGGTGATCAAGCATTGGATGTTATGGTGATGAGTGATGCATGGGATGAAATGAGCACTGATAGAGAAGGTGCTAATGCAGTGAAGGAGACAGTTCTTGACAATGAGTTTTGGTCATAGGTTCGGTATGTGTTGCAATTTACCAAGCCAATTTATAACATGATCAAGTTTGTAGATTTAGATCAGCCAATCATTGGGGAGGTGTATGAGCAAATGGATAATATGCTAGGGTAGATTAAAGACATTGTTGAGCCTAAAGATGTCAACCTGTATAATCATATTCATGTAGATGTGGAAAAATGGTGGGAAATGCTAAATATTCTACCACATGCCTTAGCATATGTAATAACACCCAAATACTATCATGTATCATGGCTTTCATCACCAACACTTGGTGGTGGGTCCAAGAAAAAAGCCACACCGAGATCCAGAGGTTCAAAATGCTTATATGACAACATTAGAAGAAATGGTCTCGGACGAGGAGTGTGACACCGTACAGAGACAATTGAGCCAGTACATCCTTATCCATGGTACCTTTGGAACAAACCTTGCATTTAGAGATCGAGGGAATTTGAATTCTCTCAAGTGGTGGAACATGCATGGCAGTGTTGCCCCACAACTGCAATGTTTGGAAACATGGGTGCTTTCATAGGTGGTGAACACTTCTTCTACAAAGATGTGTTGGAGCACCTACAATTTCATCCATAGCGTCAAACGAAATAGGTTGAATGTAAATTGGTCAGAGAGCTCGGTTTATGTTCATTACAACTTGTGATTGTTGTCCCATTATTGTGAGGAGGAGAATATGGATAAAAACTTGAAGTGTTGGGACAACAATCCAGAGGAGGATAATTTGGAGGATGGAGTATTGGTTTTAGACCAATTGGAGAATGCTCTTTTGGACGATGATGATCATGTTGAGATGCCACCCCCATCCACTTCCATTGTCCCCATGTCCAGGACTCTAGGTACAACACCAGGGGCTTCATCTTCACTTCTGTTGCGGTCATCTACATCTACTTCTGCACAATTTCCTCCTTCTCAGGAGGCTCCACTACCACCACGAGGAGGCCCACACAACAATCGTGGTGGTGGAAGGAGGATGGGATAATTGTTTGATGTTTCTCCTTTTTCATTGCTTTATATGTCATAGTCTCTAGATGATATATTCATAGTATTTAGAAACTAGCTAAGTTTAAAGTTTAAATTTTATTGTTTTGGACCTTATGGTCTTCATACTTCAATGCAGATGGCCTATTTTGTAAACATAATTATTTGGTCATGAATCATGTTATTGTTATCAATTGTTGGATTATGGATAACAACTTTGGTCACAGGTTCGGTATGTGTTGCAATTTACCAAGCCAATTTATAACATGATCAAGTTTGTAGATTTAGATCAACCAATCATTGGTGAGGTGTATGAGCAAATGGATAATATGTTAGGGTAGATTAAATACATTGTTGAGCCTAGAGATGTCAACCTGTATAGTCATATTCGTGTAGAGGTGGAAAAACGGTGGGAAATGCTAAATATTCTACCACATGCCTTAGCATATGTAATAACACCTAAATACTATCATGTATCATGGCTTTCATCACCCAACACCTGGTGGTGGGTCCAAGAAAAAAACCACACCGAAATCTAGAGGTTCAAAATGGTTATATGACAACAATAGAAGAAATGGTCTCAGACGAGGAGTGTGACACCATACAGAGACAATTGAGCCAGTACATCCTTATCCATGGTGCCTTTGGGACAAACCTTGCAACTAGAGATCGAGGGAATTTGAATTCTCTCAAGTGGTGGAACATGCATGGGAGTGTTGCCCCACAGCTGCAACGTTTGGCAACATGTGTGCTTTCATAGGTGGTGAAGACTTCTTCTACAGAGAGGTGTTGGAGAACCTACAATTTGATCCATAGCGTTAAACAAAATAAGTTGAATGTAAATCAATCAGAGAGCTTGGTTTATTTCATTACAACTTGTGATTGTTGTCCCATTACTGTGAGGAGGAGAATATGGATAAAAACTTGAAGCGTTGGGACAACAATCTAGAGGAGGATAATTTGGAGGATGGAGTATTGGTTTTAGATCAATTGGAGACTGATCTTTTGGATGATGATGATCATGTTGAGATGCCAACCCCATCCACTTCCATTTTCCCCATGTCCAAGACTCTAGGTACAACACCAGGGGCTTCATCTTCACTTCCATTGCGGTCGTCTACATCTACTTCTGCACAATTTTGTCCTTGTCAGGAGGCTCCACTACCACCACGAGGAGGCCTACGCAACAATCGTGGTGGTGGAAGGAGGATGGGATACTTGTTTGATGTTTCTCTTTTTTCATTGCTTTATATGTCATAGTCTATAGATGATATATTCATAGTATTTAACAACTAGCTAAGTTTAAAGTTTAAAGTTTATTGTTTTAGACCTTATGGTCTTCATACTTCAATGCAAATGGCCTATTTTGTAAACATAACTATTTGGTCATGACTCATGTTATTGCTAACAATTGTTGGATTATGGATAACTCATTTCATTCCGTAAGTTAATGGTCTAATTTCTATTATATGGCTTAAAAATTTGTATGTTGGTTTGTATTTGTAAGTTTGTAATTGCTAGAATCTAGATGATTGATGCTCGAATTATTAATATATAACAAATGCTCTCGAGACGCTCCTGCTTCACTCCACGTTCTGGTAACATTTCTCTCTAGGCATACAACCTTTACAATACATGAGAAACACTTTTACATAAGGGAAAGTGAAAAAACCTAGGGGTTCCCCAAGTCATGTGTCCTAGTAGATCCACTCCAAGACCCTTGTGCACCCACCTTGGCCATAAATTACCTCCAAGACATGGTAAGTACGAGCCATAAATGCAGGGACTATCTTGAAATGGGGACTAAGAGGATGGGCAATGACAAATGACAACGGGTCTATAGTAACCTCCTAGATGAAAAAAAACACTTTACATAGATCATCTAAGCATGGTCTAGTATAATACATAGGATACAATGGCTACACTTTTGGATGATCATGATACAAAAATATAAATTATCATGATGGCACATCTGATGATGGTACTCTGGGCTTTGACATCATCAAGATAGGCACATGATTTGCTCAAATGCTAGATCCTATCTGGCAAAGAAAATGAGGTACAATTGAAGTGAAACTGAGGGGTGACAGAGTTGAAGAAATCATCACAAGCATGGTAGCAATAGATAAACACATTCCTATTGTTATGTCAACCAAAAATGTAACTTGATTGTAAAATTTCCCTCTATGGTAATGATACTATTTTACAAGGTTACACAACATGACACAATTTGTGTAACACTGTAAAGCCAAAACTCAGTTCTGAATTGGAGACAACTGAACATTGCAAGATAAACTATTGTTAGGGCATTGGAATGTCAAGAAACATGGAAATGCGGACATTAGACCACACCCAAAGGAGGTATATTGAAGGAATCCTCAGGAAGTTTAAGATGGAAGCATTCAACTGAAATGGCACAACTATGCAAACAAATAAGAACTTGTCAAAGGTTAAAGTTAACACCAATCATTATGTTGATGATTGCAACTTCGTGAGACATTCTCCAAGTCGTACACCTCGATGGATTGATCTGGGTTGACCTGTGATGATACTCCTCGATGGAATGAGTTGAGTATGACACTTATCGATAGACTGATAAGTTGTACTGGGTTGTAGCCCATGTGGTTGGGATATTGCACTGGGTTGGTGCCCAATGACCCTTGGGTTGTAGCCCATGTAGTTGGGATATCGTACTGGGTTGGTGCCCAGTGACCCTTGGGTTGTAGTCCATGTGGTTGGGATAGTGTACTGGGTTGGTGCCCAACGACCCTTAGGTTGTGGCCCATATGGTTGGGACATTATGGGTTGCATCCCATCATTCTCTAGTGGGTTGTAGCCCCTAGAAGAGCTGGACAGGTCCACATTGGTTGTAGCCATGTGTGGCGTGATAGAGGAGACCTTTCACTATGACCTGAAGAGAAGGAGAAGGCCCCAAGCCGGGCGTAGAAGAGAAAAGGTTCAAGTCGGCCCTGCTAAAGACACCACTTGGACGTGACCACTCACACTTTGGACATGTATATATAGGAGAGCTATCTCTCATTTGTAGAGTATCACTTGGATATCTTTCTCTCTTATGTATTTCGCTATATTAGACTAGTGCGCTATCTTTGGAGTTGTAGCATCATTCTTCTTCTGCTCTTCTATCTTCTCTTGGAAAAAATATTCTAGTGAAAGGTTGTTGGGTTTTCTTCCCTTGTGCAGAAGGGTTTCTCAGGATAAATTCTTGTGTATCTTGTGCATGGTTTTTCTTCTTGTGATCCTAGTTATATATTGTAGTTATTGTATATGGTTTATGCTTCAATTATGCTCCTGCTAATATGAAATGATAAAGAAAGTTAATAAGAGTGAACACACATAAAATTCTAACATGGAATCAGAGTAGTGTTCTTGAAAGAAGCCATTTGAACAAGCTTGCTAACCTTCTTCTGCGACTCGCTACCCCTTCTGCAGTGCGCTAGCTCTTTTCTGTAGTTCGCTAGGGTTTGAAAACAACTACACATTTCCTTGTCAAGTTCGTTGGAAATTAGTTCCTAAGATGTTGGGACAAATTTCACCACAGGGCAGTTCACCCTACCCTAGCGCACTCAGATTGTTGATTGGAGGAGTTTCAATTTTTGGGATTTTTTTCAGTCCTAGGGTTTCTACAACATTGGTGACAAATGTCCCGGTGGAAGATAGGCTTGACGGAGCCGCTAACTTCAACTCTTGGAAGTCTAGGTTACTCATCACTCTAGAAGAGAGTGATCTGGTAAAGTTTGTGGAAGAAGTTGTGCCAGAACCAGACAATGCGTCAGAGAAGTCTAAGTGGAAGAAGAATGATGCAAAAGCTAGGAAGATCATTATCTACTCTGTGAAAGATCACTTG